>BGPR01011458.1:15528-47611 GCA_013235015.1 Araneus ventricosus
ACCCTCTTTTCCGGAAATGTGACATCACACCTCAGAAAAAAAATGAATTAAAATTTAAGTAAAATTGGTATTCAGAGCAACAAAATGAAAGCCAAGTTTATTATCTTTCACAATAAAATACAGTTCCCATCAGAAAAGTTGTACTTTCTTTACCAGAGACAGTTTTTTTTAATACTAAAATTTTCTCTGTAAAGGTGGTTCAATGGTTTCTTCCTTATGTAATCTCTTGAATGATAGTTATAGTTATGTTCGTTTAAGGTTTGAAATACACTGGTCAGTGTTGCCGAAAACGGGGAAAATCTTCAAAACCGTACCCCTAATCAGTGGCCTTTATATAAATGTTCACATTAATTTTATAATGTTGTCAAGTTAACTCCACTGGTGCAAAGTAAACCCAGATTACGGTTCATATTTTTAGCATATATGACATAAATTTACCAAAAATTCTTACTATTTAATCTTATTATTTTATCTCACAATGTTTGATCTTCTAGTGGATTCTTAGTTGGGTACATATTCTTTCAACAAGCGCAGAAAACTGATGGGAAATTTACGTGGCTTTACTTTTACATCCATCGATATATTAGGTATGATTTTATGCAAGAATCCATGCCAATAAACTTACACATATTAAAAAAATGCGATTGATATAATTTTTTTTTATGATTTGAAGAACTAATTCGTACACTCATTTTATACAAATGTTATTTTTGGCGCAGAATGGACAAATGTAATTTGGCTCAATCGATCTTCATTTTCGATGTGTTTTAAGCACTAAAAATTGAGGGCCGTACTTTCATTGACATTGCTTCTTCTCTATATACAGCATAAATCTCTCATAATAGACTCGATGGTCTTAACACATTAGTGCAGCAAATGGTGTCTAAAATGCATATTACCACACATGGCATTCATTTGTATGATCTGAATACTCAAAAGTCAAGCAATTTAAACCCCAAAATGCTTTAGGTTGCTAAGAATTAAAATCCCAAAATAGATGTAATAAACATCTTGCTATAGCGTTTTATTTCTCTTTCATTCCCAAATCTGAGAGAAAATAAGCGTTTACTATTTCACTCATCCTAATATATAATTTGCAAAGCATTTTTTGTCAGTTTGCAACTGGGATGTAGTGACATGAGTTACATGTTAATTATTTTCAATAATACATATAAAATATATCCATTTTATAGTCTGCAGGGGTTATATGTACATAACTAACTTATATTTATGCAAATAATGTTGGAAGTTCATGAGATCGTTTTAATCATCATAATTAAATAGTGTAGAAATCTAAGATATACACTACAATCTAATGCAAATATCAGATATTGCTACATATTTACTTGCTGTATATTAGAAAAGCAGGTGACTCACCACCAGTGGTTAGGGGTTAAGGTATGATATGTATGTGGAACAAGAACTGGAAGAAATAGATTATGGGTTTAACGATAACAAAACAATAATCTCTCCGAGTTTCATCCATTTAGTTTATAAAAGTTTAAAAAGATTTAGTTGTCATAATATGGTAAAATAGCCAAACGATATGATTTTGAAAGTCAATGGTTAAGGCAGGGTAACAACGGTCTCATCTGAAAGACAAGAAATCGCCATTTCTCAGATAGTGTTGTGTTTTGCCTGACAGTTTGTCCTATGTTCATCCAATTGGTTCAGTTGCTGTAATGGCATCAGGCTCGGGAGCATTGGGGCGTTCTGTCATGACAGTTTGAGAGAATACGAATCTAGTCAATGAATATCGTGTGAGAGAGCCTATTATAAACTAGTCTACAAATATTCACAACGCTCCCAGAAACTGGTTCTCTCCAGTTTTCAAAACTGCTATAAAACTGGATCAGTGTTTAACGAAGGATGAATATCCAACCGGTCTCAATTATCATTACTCCATTTGGACTGCAGGACAATAAAATGGTGGGTACGTGTGTGGGTGGATTGTAGTGTGGTTACCAGGGTTTCAGAGAAGACGGCGTATTAGATCTGGACGATGGTTTCAACGAAATCTTCATACGAAAGGAGTGAAAGAGGTCATGCATGATCTGCTTAAATTGATTGGTATGCAAGAGGATGGCGTGAAGAGCCATCACGCTTTTGCGTGACTTGACGGTGAATAGCAGCCTTAATAGGAGAAGAACGCCGTTGATATATTGTACAAGTGTTGACACTGCACTCACTGTGCAAATGTTGACACTCTCATCTGAAGTAAGTGAATTTTTTAAAGATCTTACAGTCAAAACTTTGAAATGCCTAAATGGCTTTAAATTTTGGTTTCGATGAACAAAAGATACACAGTAAGTAAAAATACAATAAACGAGTCTAATAGACGAAAAATGCATCAAATTTATGGTAATCAAATATATCATAGATACTGCGTCTGGCTACAAAGAAAGTTTTAAAGACCATTTTCTTGCTGTAGAGGTTTAGGGTTTCATTGACAATAATGGAAGTAGCACTTAAATCATCAGCTGCCTATCTATTTAGTTGCTATTTTGGAATTAGCATTGTAAGCATTTATCGAAAATTGCAATGGTTTTGTCTCATTTACACTTATTTCATCTGTTGTAAAAAAAAAAATGTGTAACTTTATGGTGTTTTAATTAAATATATATTATATATAGAATAGAAAACTCTTATTATTTTTTAAATTGAAAAGTCAATTAATTGTATATTGAATAACAAAATGTTAATAATTCCATTGCTCTAGACTTATTCCAGTATACATGATAGTTTTGGCCTTTTACGCAACAATGTTAGTCCATTTTGGGTTATCCTTTGGCCTGACTACACAAAAGTTATTCAGGGCTGTAAGAAAAAACTGGTGGTGGAACATGCTTTTTATCAACAATTTCACAGTTATTACATCTAAAAAGGCCAAAATGTTTAGATCTTATAACGACTATGATTTTAATTTTGCTCAAATTCAATAACATGCTACAGGTTAAGATATAAGTCTTTCTACCAATTTTACCTTCATTTAACCCTTTGCGGAGGGATATAGGTACTAATAGAAGAGCGCGCCAATGGTATGTATCTAGCTGAATAAAACTATCAGGTAGAGAGTTCGTCACCACTCCACCTTATTAACATTCCTTTTAGACCAGAGAGGATACTACAGAAGGCTCCGACGCCATGTCGTCCATCCTGGTGTTCCTGTTTGGTGGAGGCTTCCTGGTAATTGTCACTTACTTTCCAACCTTACTTTTTTGGCAGGGGAATGTGCATACTGTTCACAGTATAAGTGCTATCCTACTTTGCTGATAATTTCCATTGACAACTGAATCACCAGTTCGTTCGAATCGCCTCGCGAAAGTGCATAAGTCTATTAAACCACACATGATATTGCAATGGCGGGAAATTAGCCTTCAGGAGCAATATTTGGTTGTTTAGAAGAAGGACAGAAAAGAGAAATACTAGCTGAGGACAGAATCTATGCGTAATATCTCGATAGAAGTGACTGTAGTACAACGAAACAGAGAATCTGATTCCGGACTGGAGGCGAAGGAAGTCCAGTTCCGAAGAATAAGCGACTGAAACTCGCACAATTTTTGTATCATCCATCCCATTCAACCTCTAACCATATCATAAAAATAAAGTTGTGTGCAATTAAATAAACGTAGAGTTGGAAAAAACTGGATGGAGGTCATAAAAGTCCGCCATGCAGTCTCAGTGCTTTAAAAAGTGCATGCCCGCAAGGGTTAAAGTGCTTTATTTAAAGATAAAATTCATTATATTTCTCATTCAATTCTAACGGATTTATTTTATATATATAAATTTAAAGAGAACTTTTTAAAATGAATCCAAAATCAATGCAAAATCAATCAGAAAACTGGTGTACAACCAGTGCTATATAAACTTAAGCAGGATAATAATAAGTTAGGATTACTTTCTTAGAAGTTCTTAAATCTGACTCTAAAAATCTTCATAATTTTTTTTAAAATAAAAAATTCAACATGGGTAAATTGTCTAAAAATAAAATTTTTTTTTCTCGTCCGACACCGAAATTTGATATGTGGCAAATTATAGATTGTTGTCTGAGTTCGTATTTTAAATTAAATAATGAAAAAAATTGTTTAAAAAAAAGAATTAAGTAAGAAAAGAGGAAAATTGTTTTAGAAATATGTAATGCATGAAATGAGAGGTAAACTTCAATATGTTTTCTATTATTCTTCGTCAGTAATGCGAGGCGAGTTCAAAATCATCAGTTCAGAGAACCCGCCATGCATAACCAACCTATTTCAAGTGAAATACTTTCCTATGAGGCAGGGAAGTTAGAGAATGAGAGCCTGCTTGTGATGTGCTTACGTTTTTTTGAAATAAGGACACCTTGTACAAAAATATATTTATTTATACGTGAGCAACACAAGACATAAATCAAAAAATAAATTCTAGTGCTTTACGTCACCTGAAAACAGCCAGAGCTTTAAAAAAATCGACACAACAAACAGGTCAGACATGTCATCTTTCCTCTCGGAAGACGGCAAAATTTCTCGTGCATTACAAAAAGCAACCTCGCAGTGGAAGGATGGCGCCAAAAAGCGTTCTCTCAACCATCGCCAACGGTGCACCCAAAAGCCACCGCACCCCAGATTTCTAAGGTTATTACTGCTGAATGAATTGCAGTACAAATTTTATATCTTTTATTAGCTCTCTTATTCTCGATTTTCAGAAAGCCACATTGAAATAAAAGAGTGGCCAAAAATTTCAATTTGCGTCAAAATTGCTATTTTGATCTTACCATGAGGTGTTAGCCTTTGAAAATTCAGCCAAATCATGTTTGAGGCATTCAAGTTTTTGCCACAGTTATTCAGTTCTGTGCTTATTGTATTAGTAATTACGAATGTTTAACAGTTATGGCTACAGCGTTATAGTAAAATTATGCCACAATATCGAAGGAAGTTGTTAAAAATATTATTTAGGAATGCATTGCAAATATACATATAAACAAATATAATATACAATCGCAGCAATTGTAAAAAAGCAATATTAATCCAACATAAGCATTCATAATTCACAAAATGTCAAGAAAAAAATTCGCGGAAAGAAAACGCCGAGAGTTCTTATGGAAAATAAACAAAAGGGAAGATAATCAAAATATAAACACAAACGCAAAAAAATACGCAATAATGCTATGATTAAAGAAGATTTTTGAAAATATAGATTTACGATGTTTGCAATCAATGCTTGAAATTAAATGATCACAGACAAACTACAGTCTTTCATAATTTCAACATTGATTGATTCCTAACATTATATATATATATATATATATTATTGTGTTGTAGTTATAGTATTAAAAAGCCTAATTTGAAATAATATTTCACTTCAAATGACGGAACTGTCTTAGGATATAATGCTCAATCTGTCAATAATTAAAACTATTAATTGGTATGTTAGTAAGTACTTTCTCGTTTCTAATCTTTGAAAGATTTTGGGGATATATTCCCTATTTATTCGTTTTCTAACAATTGGTTTTCGCAAGGGTTGGCGACCTACAAGTCTAGAAATGCGACACTATAGGGTTCTCAAGATGATTGGCATTTGATTGTTGGAATTCCAATTCTGTCTTGTCTTTTTCATAGTAGTAATAGTCTATAATGAAACTATCTTTTGTATTTCATTTTTATGATTATGGATAAGGTAATTTGATTTTAATTTTTAGATTAATATATGTATATATATTTTCAATAACACATGTTCTGATTATTTGAAATATTTAACTATATATATATATAATAAGAAACATTCATAACAGAATTGTAAAAGCAACATAATCAACATAAATATTCATAATACAAATAATTCAAAGAAAAAAACTCTGGGGAAAGAAAAAATGCAACGAGGATCTATAGAGAAAAATAAGCAAAAAGGGGTTTATATATATAGAAGGGAAAGATAATATAAAACACCATTCCATTCCATTTAATTTCAACATTGATTGATTTTCATGACATTGATTATATATATATATATATAACATAAATCCAAATATAACTAGTATATATAATCATAGAAATAAAGTAAACAGAATTAAATCTTATATCAAAAAGTCAATTATTTAAGAACCAATACATCAATTTTAAAAATAAAATCTAATAAATTGAAATTATAAAGATACCATAAACAGAAAATCAGTAAACATTATATTTCAACAATAAAGAAAAACACTGTTGTTAAAAAATAATATTGAAAAGGCAATCCAAGTAAATGGAGTTTTCAACAATTAAAATAGCAGCTTGGCTTGGACAAGTTTAACCAGGTATATATATATATATATATATATATATATATATATATATATATATATATATATATATATATATATCAAACAAAAGACAAAAACACAAAAATTTTGAATCAAATGAAAATATCATGGCGGAACCGCTCGTCCATGATATATAATAAGTAGCTTTTTCATAATGACAGCTACAAAAACAGGTAAAAATATAAGGCTATCTCCTCAAAAGCACAAGAGATAAAAATGCAAAAATTTCAAAAACATAAATGCAATGAAGATGATTTTAAAAAATCGAAAGCAAAAACTCCGATACAAAGACCTGGAAAATAAAAATATACAGCGAGTATTCACAAAAACAATAAAAAGAAAGGTGTTGCACCGCCAGGAATAAGCACACTGGACTGTGAGAAGCACGAGGAAACGCACCGAACCAGTTATTTCTGTTGCCAAACAGAGGAAGAAAAGGAGAAAAAGACCATACTGATTGCCCCTAATTCACTGTCTTGAAAGTATCGTCGCACCAGAGTTTTCGGAATACCATTTTAAAAGATGAACAAACAAAGCTGTTCTTGTCTGAGTTTTAATTTTCATTTGAACAAAATAGCTTTAATACGAGAAAATTGAGGAAATTGTGTTTCTATAAATCTTAATAGAAATATTAGAAGACCATAGGAAAGTCGGTTGAGACTAAAATTAAAATCCTTTCGTTTGTCATATATATCGATACAAAAGTTATTAATAACATGTTTAATATCCAGGTCTAAAATATCCGCTTCAAACTGATTACTGTTTGTTTGTTCAAAAAGAAAGGCTGATGGATAAATATTTTGCCACTTATTATTAAATGTTCCATGATTAAAAGCAATAAGATCATCTACATATCTGAAAGCCAGCTGAGGTAGAAATAATTCTTTTCAGAATCAATGAAGGGAAAAGGTAGCTGTAATAGAAGAAAAGAAGATCCTATGAGAATGCCATGAGATTGAGAGAAAAGAAATACTTACCCCATTGTAAATAAAATTATTAAATATGCAAAATTACATAATTTATCCCAATACTCAAAAGAAAATATTGAGATATTTTTGTAATAAAAAGTAAGAGTAAGCACCTCTCAAGAAGTGGCATAAAGGAATGCTTGTTAAGAAGATCTTTATCAAAAGTCTCAAAGACGAAATACTGTCATATGTGTGAATGAAATCAAAACTGGTTTATTATTGATATAATCAAGTGAAACGCCTGAACAGATGACATTCAGAAATTATTTTAACAGATTAAGACATGTTACCCGGTTGCTTCATGCATAAAATATATATATATAATTGCCTTTGTTGAAGGTATATAAACAAATTTTACGGGTTTTCTTATGTCGTTAGCAGGAAACAGCACTTTATTAATATCATAGCAGGGTTTCTCCTGACGAGCGTTCGCCATGATATTTTTTTCAATTATTAAAATTTTGTTATTTTTTGCCGTTGTTTGTGCATGTTTTCTTGAAATGAAAAGACAATACAAAAGGATGAGAAAAGAAAATATCACGCATGAGCCTATCGTCAGAGGAGACCCACCCATGATGATAAGTAGTGCTTTTTTTTCCTTCTAAACGACATACGAAAAACGTAAAATATCCGCTTTCCCTAGAAAGAAACAACAGTGAAAATGGAAAAATTCTGAATTAAAAGTATATTGACAAAAGTCATTCAAATATCGAAAGCTAAAAACCCGAATACATAAGACCTAGATTAAAATATAAAATGAAACACAGAAATATTATCAAAAATATAAAAGAGAAAAAAAGGCTTACAACTTCTGGAATCCGCACAGGAGTTATTGTAACTTGCATGAGGAAATGTGGGAGAAAGCTGATTATTGACGGTATTTGTGGTTGCAGGTCAAAGGAAGAAAAAGAGAAAAGAGGGCTTTGTGGTAGCTCCAAATTCAATACTTCAGATAATGTCGCACAAAATTTTCTGGAATACCATTTTTTAATAGTTGATCAAACAAAAGCTTTGATTTTCTCGATTTTTTATATAAATTTGAACAAATAGATTAATAAGAGAAAATTGAGTTCTAGTTCTTTCTACTGTCATCAGGCATATCTTTTGGAAATACAGACACATTTCAGCATGAATATTTGAAGCAATAAATTAAATATCTGTTTTCATATTTTACTGTTTCATACAATACATGCGTTCAGAACACCTCTTATAGGAGAATACCGAATATTTATCTACAAAGGATCAATAATAAGAAGAAAGGTTTTTATATGAAAGAATATGTTTGAAACTACAAGATACAAACTTATTGATATTGAGTTCCCTCTAGAAAGAAAAAAGTCTACTTTGAACTTTTGAGTAGAAAACATATTTTTTAAAATATGGTACAATGTTCAACTAAAATTATAAATACTTCTTGTTAATAGTAGCTTTTAAATCATTTACGAATTACAGGTGTATGGAATGGTCTTGTTCCTTAACGCTGCTCACGTTTTATGTTATCAGTCAACTGTTCTTCAATCACTTGTGGATGGTAAGTAACAATTTTCATTCTTTGATATTAGAGAATTAAAATTATACATTCAATATTGGGCGATTACAAAAGATAGCCCCTATTGCGAAAGGCGTCACATCTTCAATACTGAAAACACGAACCATATCTACTCTCAGCGCCTAAACATATCACACATTTTTGTATCTTATTAGGTTTTTCCCCCTCAGGGGGACTCGCGAGTTCGCGAGAGAGAGGCTGCCGATAAGTAAGCAGGCTCTCGTCACGCGATGGCACAATAATGGTGGTGTGTCTTTGGCCACTTCCGTTGACAGGTCGAGCCCCGGTTAAAGGCAGGGGGTTGCTGTCGATGTCTCGTAATGGGGCTATTATGCATGGACTGACGTTCGACTATCTGTTGCGGCGGCCGATATTGTTACACCGGTATGCCGTAGGGCAGCGGGTGATGTTCCCGGTCTATCTGGCTTTTGTCATTGCATCCGTCAATTTGAAGTCTTTAAGAAAACATAAGAAAAACACCTTTAAGTACTCCGGAAAAATTACGCGACGTTAAGATCGTCTTGATTAATGAACTGAAAACTAATTCGTATTGGTGATCGAGGCGCCTTTGTCTGATTGCGATTGCATCGGCTGCATTTTATACATACGTGATTTTACGTCAGTAAATCACAAAGACTCCAGCCAAAAATATTAAAATATAAAAGAAAACACACACAGTTTAAAGAAGTGAAAATGGCTAATAATAAACAATCTCATATTTATTTTTAGTTAGTCGCACAGAAACTTGTAAAATTTTAACATAAATTATTAAGGATATACGCTATTTTGCTGACGCAGTTAATATAAAGGAGACTCTTATTTAAAACTATGAAAAAATTATAAAAAAATTACATTAATATAAAATTGACATCATTGAAAAGCTAATGCTGTGAAGTTTAAACCAGGTTAAAAATTGTTTTTTTGGTAGCGATAATAAGTCCAAAAATTATTGAGAGAAATCATTACATGTTATTTAATTTTAAATTAATTAAAAACTCTAAATAAAAGACTATCTCATAGTGAGCACCATATATCCACAGAGTAAAAAAACTTGAAAAATGTGGGTATCTCTAGCCCTACAATTCCCTGTAAGATCATTTTGAACAATTTTTGCATCTCACAATATCAGATACTTTCCAGTGATAACATTATCACGTTAAACTAAACATAGAAAGAATGTGTGTGTCTCAAGGTGATGGAAATGCGCCTGAAAATTGGCTGCTGCATTTATGACCTTCCAAAAATTTAGGTGTTCGTTTATAATCACCCAATGCATTTTATTAAATTTCATTTAAGTATCTTGTAATCTGAAGGATTTGCTTCATAAATACGTGCAATATTTGTGTTGAAAAATGTCTTTATTCATTTGTAAGATGGCAAAAAGTCGGATATTCACTGTTAGGGATCTGTTCTTTTCATTACATTACATCAATTTTGTACTCACTGAATACGACTTTGCCGCAGGTGTTTGGAAACATTATTGCAAATTCAATGATATTCTGAAATTTGTGCCTAGGGTAAGGACTTCTTTTAGGATAATTTATTCTTGAAAATATTTTAAAGGCAATCTTTAAATACAGATCAAAATCTTTCTGTTCACGAAGGAAAACGTTGCATGTTTATGTAAAAAATGCTTATTACTTCTTCTTATAAATTGTCCGTAATTACATTTCATCATCACCAGTGGCCCCTTGTCAACTCCATAGATGATGAGTCTCCGCAAAAGATATTAAAAGACTGCTTTTAAATTCTTTTAACTTTCCTCTGTGAATCTCTCCAGCTGGCTGATCTCTGTGGATCGGCTAGGGCATACTCTAACAGTTAACACCACAATACAACAAGAAATTATTTCTACCCTGCTGGGCCAGAACATCTGACTCCATATATTACCATCAATTATAAAAGTATTGACGTAATTGTTGTTTGACAAAAACTGTCAAAAACATAATTGTTTTTGTACTTAGTCAAGCGAACGGCAGAAGTTCCGTGCCACGTGGCCTCTAGATAAAAAATGGCGGTTCCTTACGTAGGCCAACCAACTTATTTGTTTGGTAGAGCAGCTTTACCTATAATTATGACATTTATACGGCCAGTGTGACCGTTGCGAAGCTACGGGAAAAAAATGCAAATGATTTCACGAGAAGCATACGTGAATTTATATGAGATGTGTGAACAAATCATTACTTGTGGACACTAGCTTCATGTGACGATTAACGTGTTAATATTCCCTCGCTTGAAATCAGTTGAAAATGGTTTTAGTGAATCTCAGCTTAAGTGGCCTCTATTTAACAAGTCGCATAAATCACGAAAAAAGTTATTTATTTGGAAAATCTTCAAATGAGATTCCTATAATAAAATCTTTAAACTACAAAAACAGATTTAAACTCATAACATTAAATATTATTTAAAAAATTATTAATCCACCTTTATTTTGTAAATTAATATCTATTGTTTTATATATCTTCGCCTATCATAAAAGGAATCTTCAAGGAAAGCAAGATAAAAACAAAAACGTACAGGAATCACTGTATTTTTCAATTTAAAAATAATTTTATATTAAAAAAATAATAAATTTTCATCGACATTATCGCATTTATCATAACAATATTCTTAAGCATACATGTACCACTGTCCATAATGATTTGATTACTGAGTAAACGGTCTACAATTTTGTCTGAAGGTTTTTTGTTTGAAAAGAATGTTTTCTCCATAGTACGTCTTAGCACTTGTCATGCACAAAAGCCACTTCAGGCGTATTTTCTTCAAACTGTAATCATGTCGGTTGTTTTAAATGATTTTGTAGCATTTCCATTCGCTCACAAGGTTTGTGATTTCTACATCATATTCATTTCCATCTACTCATCTTCGTCGCAATTCATTGTCTTTTTAATGTTTTTTATTTTTCACACCTGTCCAAAACATCCAATTCGTTAGTGTTTCGAGTTTCTACTGTCAATCAAGTGAAAAAATCATCATCTAGGCACACATCGTTTTCTTTGATGCTCAGCTACATTCGCTTTGACATTTTCCAGTTACAAGAACCGAAATTACCAGGCACGACTCTGATCAACAATCTAAAAAGGAGATCTGGGTTTAGACACGGGGGCTTCCGTTGAGGGTGAAAGGGGAATATTGATGAATGTTTTCTAGGTAAGTGGACAGTGGGGAGGGTGGACAAAGGGTGCAATTCCTGGATGAAATGCGAAGAATGACTATCAACTTTACTGCTTCGGCGAGGTTAGGGCGACTGGTAAAGCAGTTCAAGGTCATGTGATCACCTAAATGTGTTACAAAAGAAAGAAGTTTGAAATTTTCAGAAATATTTTGGTGAAATATGGAGGGAAAAATGTTGGATCACGAGAAAAAGTTCTGATTGAATAAGGCACTTCGCTATTGGAGTTGAGTTTACGAAAGAAATTCGCATAAATGTTCTTTGCTCCAAAGGAAAAGTTCTGAAATAGAGGTTCGTTAAATGGTCCGACTGTACCTTAAAACCTTTTTAAACCTACGTAGTTCCACTCACACAAAAGGAATTCAGTGTTTAGAAGGTTCTAAGGGGAAAATATAAATTCGCAGGGGCAAATTCTAAGCCCACGGAAGGACGTATATTAAGAATCATGAAAAAAGTATTTGGAAAACAAAACAAAAAAAATGCTGGCATGGGAAATCAAAATGAATATTGAAAACTAATAAAAATTTAACAGATTACATAGAAATTTAATAAGAATACAATAGAAAATAGTGTTGATTCAATAAACCTGCAAATAACAGAGTTGTATTAAAATGGAGGAAAAAATTCGAAAATGCAAACAAAACAAGAAATGTTAAACTCTAGGTCATTAAAGCAATATATGCATATCCATGACATAGAACAGAACACCTTTCATATATATATAGCATATGATAATATAATATAGAGGATGATTATGATATATTATCCCCTCTTCCCAAAAAAAGAGACCGTGCAAAATGTCTGCCAAAGATTAGACTTACAGACTTTGAGAAGTAGTGAATAATGAAGTTTCGATTCAATCACCCACTCCAAAGCTTGGAAACTACAATTTCAATCTACATCGCCAAGTCTAAAGGCACAAGTCTTTTTTTCTTTAGTATTTTATTTTATTTACGTATTTTGGTTGTAATATTGTAATTGTTTAATACAAAATGGATATAATAGGGGAATGAACTTCCTTTCGAAAACTGTGAATGAAGCCTAAACTCAGCGTCACTAATGCTAATACTGTTTTTTTACTTCTCTGTTGACCTCTAAAAAAGTGCGATCTTTTGCGGATGAGAACGATTTGCAAGAAATCTGGGGTGCTTTTGGAATGTTGTGGAAATAAATAGTAAGCACAAAATAAATATGTTTTAGATATTTAGTTGTATAAATTAAAGATTAAGATTCTAAATAGAAAGAGCTTGAAATCTGAGAGACCCTGTCTAATATGAGGCATATAATAGCCACGTCTAATAGATGCATGTAATAGTCACGCTAAAAAGGCTAACCCAAAATTTTTTATATTAAATGTCAGGTTTAAAAAGTTCTCTACATTACCATTATTAAGTATGTAGCTGAGACTTGAATCACTTTGAAAATTTGAAAGGAATGTGAGAAGAACCTACTCCTTCAGTGGGACAACTTGGACAAATTTTTTTTGTCATACCTTTTGTTACGGAAGGCGTTTGCGGTAACAATGAAACATTAATTCTGTTTCATCACGTTTCAGCTGCGAAGGTTTAAACCAGTAATGTGGGGTGTAGATAAGATGAAGAAAGTCCTTTCGAAGATTAATGTTTTGAAATTGAAACACAAAAAACCTAAGAGAACAATTATCCAAACTTAAAATTCTATCAACCAGTCTGTTAGGACTAGAAACCTAAATTCTTCTAAAGGAGTAATTTCCGTGAGATTTATTTGACGTACGAACGGAAGAATCCTCAAGAATTGGAATACCAGAAAGTGAGTCATGTAAGTGTTGCTATACAGAGGAATGGCCAGCTCTTGAACACGAAACGTCTGATACTTTCTTTGTTAATAACTTGCCAGCATACATAAAAGTTGATGCGCGTCTGATTATCAGGACCATATATTCCAAACCCACTTGTTTCCAAAGATCAACGTTTGCGGTATTTTAAAACTTCCTGCCCTGTGACTTGTTACATCTCATACACCTACTGTTAACACCAAATGTTCTATTCTTCACAAGTATGTGCCTGGATACTATAGAAAAGTGTCCGAAATCTTCCGAACCCGCCAATGCAAAATATCTTCTTTGTAATCAGAAAGAAATATTTCACTCAATCTGCGTTCAGAATTGTGAAGTTATTTTTGTGCCACAAGTCTCTTTAGGTTTCCGAACAGTCAAAAAAAAGACAAAAGTGAATGAAAGTTTGGAAGCCGATAACATCAATAAAGTTCTTCCGAAATCAACTCTAATCGAAAAGTGCTCCTATAAAGATCTTGATCCAAGCAATGCAGGTCCATAATTTTCAATTCAAATGACAATCAGCCGATGCCTCCAATCTACTGTAAAATCATGTTCCTTTTGAAAACCTATTCTGAACCTATGGCAAGAGCCTATTCACCTACTCCAACTAGTTCATGCAGAAAAAATGCATCTAAAAAGCCGACTTAAAACCCCAAGAAATAATATTTACCTCCAAAAAGCAGAAAACTGCATTTCTTCCATCTGAAACTGATAGAGAATCAATCCACTCTGATTCGGTTGTATCAAAAAACAACTGAGGCGTGAATCGTCATTATGATGAGTGATCAGTTGATGACCTTCATCAGACACACAACACACTTATACTTATCGTCATTATAATAGAGAGGAAAATTGAGATGTCATATGAAGGGAAGGAGAACTTCTTTTTACAATCACAGTTTTTGCAATTACACTGAAAAAAAGAACAACCTACCTGCATTTTCCTTTCTAGTTTTCATTTTTCTTGCCATTGATTTTCTGTAATCTGACCTGTGTTTCTGGACACATTACCCTTATCCTGAGCGATGAAATTTATTTTAAAATTTTACTTCAAAGTTTTAGTGGATGTTGTTTCTAATCGTGTTTCTGACATTTCAAATCTTTTAGATCTACATTTGAAAACTTCTGTTTTATAGAGATAAATTGTTTTTTAATATTAATATGGTATTTAAAATGCTGTAGTCTGTTTTGTGCAATATCTCACCTTGTGCCATAAATTCCACCTCAATCTTCTCTTTGAATACGCTGTCCTTTGTAACTAAGAGTTCATAAAGCACCTGGGATATTTATGGATTGGACTAAATTTTTTCTTATCTATTTATAAACTTCGAATGACTCAATTTTAGTTTAACAGCTAAAACTATGTGTTGGATGTATCGATGCTAGCATTAAAATTCAAACTCTATTTAACAGTGTTGAGAAGATGTATGCATATCCAGCAAAACAAAAACTTTATTACTATCAAAAGCAATTATCAAATAAGCAATACAACTTCAAAATCAAACCGGTAGTAAGACGCAACTATTAGACACGCATCAGCTTTTTGACCGAGCTGAAGTGAATTACGTTTAACCTTTCGAAAGCCGTGGGAAGTATACAGTAAATCTCTCAACGAAGTCTACCTACGGCGAATTTCTCCTATAACGAAATTTTAATCGGAATGTTAAATAACATTCAAAATATTCTCCTATAACGAAGCTGTGTTCCTATAACGAATTTTTCAGATCTTTATATTTTCGATTTTTTGTATTTTGAAGAAAGTTGCTAATTTCTGTGCAAAACAAATCGCTCACAGTGCCTGTTTCTGGACCAACTCGCATTCATTCCAGCGATAACATAACAATTCAATGCTATGAAGGGTAGCAGTTGTGGGGACCTGGTTTCTACAGAGGGAGCAACATTTACGGGTCAAGATTCCAAGAATCGGGATGGTGGAGTAAATGGATGCAAATACGCATTTTATGTTTATCCATACTAGTAACGTTATTCTCTAAATTGGTGAATTCTTCACTTTTGAGCATTTTATTTATACAATAAAATTAGTATGACTTTAACAAATTTATAATAAATATTACTTCATTTTAATTGAAAGTCATAATTAAATATTTTTGAACTTATCGCACATACTAAAAAAAGGTTTGTTACATTTACTTAAATGATTGCAAAAATCTCTAATCTCCGTTAACGGAAATTTCTCTATAGCGAATTTTCCAAATGGAACCAAGCGATTTCGTTATAGGAGATTCCACTTTACTTCTCACCAAATTCATCAATTTTAAATGCATTTTTTGAGGTTGGCGTTTTCGATAAATTTGCGATAAAATTAAAACCTAGATGTTCCTGTTTCTATCTCAAATCAAACTGAAGTGTCTTGACTTGATAATTATTCATTTATTAATTAAATTAATTAACAAAAAATTAATGTCATTAAATAATATAAATGACTTTATTTTCTTAAATGAATCTCAATCCCAAAGGGTTTTATTTTACCATTACTAGAAAAATGGCCCTTTAAAGGTTATTAATCAGCCATTCAGCAATTGTCTGTCTGTAAATTTGTTTGTGAAGCAATCACGGCCAAATGCGTTGTCTGATTTTCTTCAAATTTGGCCTATAAACAAAAAACGATGTATCTGTAAGGATTTTCATTTTGAATTCTTTTAAGAGCGTGGCCGATTAACTCATTGCAACTTTCGGCCTGCCATTGGCGATTTTGTACCCAAAAAAATGAATCATTTTGGTAAAGGTTTTTGTAAATACTGATAAAAGCAAACATTAATTTTAATATTAATAATGCGATAAAACAGACATTTATTCTCTAAATACGACAGTCAATTTATTAATACTGATGAAAGCAAAGATTTGTAAATAATTGCATCAAACAGAGAGAATCATAGTTTTTCAGTTATAATTGTTTATTGCTTTTCGTTGTAAAGATCTACTCTTTTTTTCTCTCTTTCGGTGAAAGTTTTTTCCAGGATTCTAAAAACTGTCTATGTTATTAACATTTAAAGAAAATTATCCGTAATTTGTGTAAACATTTTTTGCGTATTATTCATTTTGTATTGTTATGATAAATATTAATCTCATTATTTCATCAAGTACTCTTCTATCTTTAGGTGCTTTTGTTATTGTTAAAGTTATGATAGTTGACCGTTTGACGGCGGATAGAAACGGGGACCTTTCGGTTCCGAGCCGAAGATCCTAACCACTAGACAAAAGGAATTCAAATGTCCGAGAGATATTGGCTAATATACAGAGTAAGATGGCGTAGAACTGGTGCGCCACAGGAGAACCCAGTTGTTTGATATTATCTGAATATCAAGGAAGCGATGTGCTGCTTCATATGAGCAGATTGCGGTGCAGGCACGTGCAGACTTTGTTCTATGAAATGGTAATTTTGTGTGCTGTGAAATGCGTCACAGGCTTTAGGCGTGAATAGTCATAGACTTTGTGCTGTGAAATGTGTCACAGGCTTTGAATTGGGAGAGCTGCGTTGCTGAGGAGTTGTAGTGCTGCCATCTGGAGTGTAACAGAAGATGGAATCGACCTGATTTTTGGTGCTACCATCTATTATAATGGGATGAAAGTTGTTGCGTTCTTTGTCCGTGAGTGCCACTTATGGCGGGATAGAACTGGGACCTTTTCGGTTCCGAGCCGAAGATCCTAACCACTAGACAAAAGGATCAAAGTCCGGAGGCGGATATTGGCTAATATACATCAAGAGTAAGATGGCCTTGAATGGTGCGCCACAACCGATCTAAGCATCTATCTTCTTTAGCATTTCTGTCTGTAAATTTGTTTGTTACGCAGTCACACCAAACACTTCGTTCGATTTTCTTTGAGTAAGTTTTTCTAGGCCATACATAGACGACGTTTTGCCATGGAATTTCTTCCATACCGCTTTTAAGGCGGGTGGCCGTTTTAGTGTCTTAATATGTTTTGATACATAGCTGTTTGGTACCATTAAACCATTTGAATAATTTTGTTCTCTGTTAAGTACATTGAAGTCCCATTTCAAAGACAACACAAGGGCTATTTTGCGGACCTTGTAATTTTGAACCGCGGTCAGATAACGAGGATGATACCTAAGCTGGCGCCCCCTCTGCAACCTTCCGCACCTCACCAGAAGACCACTAAGTATGATTTAACGTACAACAGGCCCCTTACATGGAGGGTATTCAGGGGAATCCGGTTTCGAACCTGGAACCCTCCGGAACAGAAGCCTAAATCTTACCACTAGGTCACCGCGGCCTTTAATTTGATATTATCAACATTCTTAATTATAATTTTTTTAATACTAATAACATCAGACATTTAATGCTAACTTTGTTTATACCGATAAAAACAGACATTTAATTGTAATTTTGTTAATACTGATAAAAACATACATATGATTGTAATTTTTTAATAATGATATAAGGAAACATTTAATTGTATTTTTGTTAATACTGATGAAAACATACATATGATTGCAATTTTTTAATACTGATATAAGGAAACATTTAATTGTATTTTTGTAAATGTTTTTAAAAACAAAGAATTGTATAAATGATTTGCCTTGAAAAAAGTGTCTGTGTGTGAGAGAGAGAGATAGATAAGATCATAGATTTCCATGTTAAGAGTTCTTTTTCCTGCTTAGTTCCCTCTAATCGAGCATTTCTCCTTTTTCGAAAGCATGCTTTTCCCACGATTGTACCCAAATGGTTCATGTTATAAAAAATTTATGATTACCTCCTCTCTCGAGTGTAAAATTTAATAAACTTCCTTTCAAGTGCATTTTTCTATAACTTTATTAAGTTAATTTTTTTGTTTCGTAAATACAGAGAGTAAAATTTGTGTATAATATAGGTGTTCAATATTGTACACTGATTGGTTTAAAATTGTAAATATAACTTAGCAAGTTATACATATGACAGTGAATTCGAGGGAATACGAAAAAGTATCCCCGTGAGAGACAAATTATGATGTCTGATTTTCCCAGAAACAATGTTGTCTTCAAACTGAATACCAACGTTGGATAAATCTTTAAAGACTTCTATGAAGAATAGATTTTAGATTTTTTAGGAGGGGGGAGCGAGGTCTACTGTTCACAGGACTAATAGCTATAAGCGTGACTGGTGAAGTAAAGTTATAGAGGGCGCTAAGTCACCATTAAACGGGAAGTGGGATGAACCAATATTCCGGCCCCCGTTGAATTATTAATTTCAACATACACCTAAACACAAATAAATTTAAAAAATAAAATTAATAAATTCAATTGCAAACATAAATAATATACCAATTTGAATACAAATAAACTCATGAAAGCAATAATATACATTTACGATAAAAATAATGATTATTTTCACATAACAAGTACTTTCATTCAGCAGGTCAGAATTATCTTTAGTCTCAAAGTTTATCCGTTTCAAATTAAATAAATTTATTATTCTGATTTCAGAATGAATGATTTCTTCAATAAGATTTATTCTAAGCCTTATACAAGATTGGGACCGTATTTAGTTGGACTCGTTTTGGCATATTGTGTTCATAGAAGAAAACGCAGGAATGCACACAGTCTGAATTGGGTAAGTATAAATATTATAACTGAAAGAAATTATGCTACAACGAAGAAAACATCAATAACACTAAATTTTTTCTACTCTCTGTCAATATTCTCTTATAGAGGGCGTTCCCATGAAATGGTGACACACATAGAGGTGTAACAGTAGGCATGAAGAGAAACAAAATTTGTCATAGAACATAATATTATATACCAAGTTTAGACGGTGAAAATCTCGAAAATATTTATAAGGGGTGTTACGTCGGGGACGAGAAAAAAATACAATAAAAACATATTTTTATAGCATGATTATAACATAGTCTGTGATGTGCAACATAAAGCATTGAAATATGTTCAAATTAAGCACAAGAAAGTACAATAGTAAGTAAGAAAATAATTTATTTTATAGCATGATTACAGCATAATCTGTAGTGCAGAGTTCAGTGCGACGAAGGGGACAAAGAGAAATAAATACAGGATTTGTTCGAAACCTAGGACACGAACGTCATTGCATTCCAATTTGTCACTTGCGACAAAAGCAACGGAGAAAGGATTTAATTGTCGGACGTGCTATATATGACGCTAAGATATGGGGGAGGGGCGGGGGTTGATGTCTTTCGCAACAGCGAAGATCCGTATTATGTGATGATCCTTGGATCTTCTCAAGTGCCCTATAAATGATCAATTAAATTTGTCTTCAAAAAAAAGAGAAAGAATTGTGGTCTGGGGAACATGGAGGCCAAACAACAGATCCGACGAGTCGAATCTACCTACCCGGAGCATGGAGATGGTTAAGCATCTTAATGGAAAAATGTTCTTCAAATTACCATGCATGAACCACATGTTCTGCTCTGCTACATTATGGGCGGAACACCCTGCATAATTAGTTTGAGAAAATGTTGTTTGTCATGCCTGTTGTATGAAATATTTGTCGAACTTGTTGCCTGCTATCATCCCTTTTTGTTTGCAATCACGTATTTATCAGAAGAAACAATCTTAGATAATAGAAACACAAATATAAAACTGAATTCATATTTTATCCATATAAAAATTTAATAAAATAAAATAAGATTCTATGCAATCTTTTGAAAAGAAATTTAATAAATTTAAGACAGGAAATATCATTTTAAAGCCTTATGTAATGACAACAGCTATTATAGGTGTTAATCTTTTACCTATATATATAAAAGAGCCTTTTTAAATGTTTTAATTTATTAGTTATTGCATTATTTCTGACTTTATTTTGTCTTTCGGTGTTTTAACGTGCAATTTATATTTTTGGCAAAATTTTAAAAGTTGGTTAAGTTATTGTACGGTATATTGCATAAAAGTTTAAAATAAATGTTCTTTTTCCACACTTCTCGTATTTTCATTCAAACCAAACTATTATAAGGTAATAAAAAGTCTAGATTTGAAAGTTTTAATTCAACAAGAAAGTATTCAAAGGAGATTTACGTTTGTTCTAGAAAGTCAGTGACAATATTTGTAGAAAAATGGAACTTTGAGGAACAGAGGAAAAAAAATTTGATCCCGAGCAATTCCGGGTTATCAGCTAGTGTATATATATAAAAGGGGAAAGTATATATAGACTAGATGCGTGTTTGTGTTTCCGTTTTCCTGGTTCTTTATGCATAACCACACAGTTGGGCAAACGGCGACCAAGTCTGGCACACTGATGGATTAACTCAAGAGGGAGCTAACGCCGAAAAAATTCTGTTAAAATTCGAATTTGATTCTTATTCATTGAATTAAATAACAATAATTAAGCTTTTTTTAGACGCTTTTCGCCAATAACTTCTGAAATACTTATCGCACGAAAATTATTTTTAAACCACCTTAAATAACCAAAAATTATCTTTTTGATGACACTAATTTAATTGTTGAACAATGTTTTCTCCAATTTTAATAAGCATTTCAGAATTCATTTTAAACTCAATTTGTAACAATGCTTTATACCGTTGTAAAATCAAATTCAAACCTATTTATCGTTTCATCAAATCCTTTATTCACGTGATTTTAATACTGTTAAAGTTAAGAAAATATTACTTTCTTTGGTCATTGACTCCAAATTAAACATCTGACTTCCGCTGTTATTTCGGAGCATGCAATTAACTTCCATTTTTATTTCGCAGTTTTCTAATATAACCCTCAAATATCCATTAACGTTAGTTCAGTTACTACGCGATGTTTCGTTTAAATTTCACAAATTTTTCAATGATCCTAATCAGTGTGCGGAGGCGTAGTGACCGGGGACCAAGAAAAGTAAAGATGCCGCAGATACCAGTTTTAGGGGCGGCATGGACACAAAACATTACTGCATTTATGCCAGTTTTTAAAGCAAAATATGATTAGAGGGCGTAAAAATAATACCAGGCCCCGGGGCCATTTGCGATTGCTAAGCAAATGACGACTAGGATTTTAAAAAATATTCCCTGGATGTATCTTACCCGCGCTGCTCTATTACCCATGTTGATAAAACGTTAATAAGTTTGTGTCACTTTTTAAAGTCAAATACAATAATAAGTCGAAAAACCACAGGACGCCGTTTAGCCATGTTAAGCCTCTTATAATGTAGCGGAGGGGGAGGGGGCAGGAGAAAAAATCATATTACGACTCGAGCGTCACTTACTTTCGGTACACCACTGTCAATATATAAGGTCATTAAAGGTTACCCCGAGTCCCGTTCCTTCCGAAGGGAGAGGGCCCAGGGAGAAAAAGAAGGATTGGTGCTTCCGGTCAGGCACACAAACATCAAAAAGAAGAAAATGGGGGGGGCATAAAAAGCAAGGTATGAAGTATTTCTGTTGTGTCGTAGCAACGATGGGGATGGGAAGATGGAATTCCAAGGATTGTCGGACTCTTGTGAAGTGGTTCAAAGTACGGAGACAAAAAGATGAGGCTAGTTAAGCTGCGGGGCGAGGGGTCAGAGACAAATGAGAGGACAAAAGAAAATTCACGAAAGTCGTTACAGTGAAAAACATTTAATTATATTTATATAGTTATAAATTAGACTTGAAAATATTTCTACCCCAAGCAACGTCGAGTATATAAGCTGGTATCATATAAAGCGACTGTCTTATGATGGCATTTCTTATATACTGTTTTTTCCCTTAACGGTAAGGTGAAATGTTTTTTACTTCAACATCTATGTAAAAAGGTTTCTGGAGAATTGTAAGACATGAGCATTTTTTCTGCAAAATAGGAAATGGTAATCAAATAGAAAAATTTTAGGGTTTTCTTAATGTATTGAAGTTCAATCTTTGTTATCTGAAGATAGATACAGTATATAAAGATCCTAAAGATGTGGATAGAAATATGTTCACAAAAATTGCGAGTTTTTCATATCAATTTTCTTGTTTCCTCTTTTTTTTTAGACAACTTTATCAGTGGGGTGGATCGTTGCATCTGGCATAGCACTGGCGTGCCAGTTTGGTTTGTATCATCAAGTCCTCACTACCGTGGAAGCGTCTTTCTACAACGCTCTCAGTCGGGTGGGTTTTGCGTCGGGATTAGGATGGGTCATTTTTGTGTGCGTCATCGGACAGGGAGGTAAGTTTTCTATATAAAGAATATTAATTTTCTAAAGATTATTTATTTATTTATTAAATAATATTCTTTTATTGTTAAAGCTCCAACTCGTTAAACTATTACTACACATTTCTGGGTTTGATCGCTAAGAGCAATTAAGGTTAATTGGTCTTAGAAAACAGTGCTAGGTTTAGTTTGTAAAAATCTGAAAATACAGCAAATAAGATATTGGGCTGGAAAAATTTCTTTTAATTTTTTGATTAAATCGAAATAGTAATTTTTATTATTTTAAATGGCGTTTATTGAAACGACTATATGGCGTTGCGACGAAAACCCTTTTGCTTATTTTCTACTAAAATCATCATCTTGTAAGTGAAGAACTTGCGGGAAATTTTAGAACTAAATTAAGGTAATTTCTCATACCTCTTGTAATGGCAGTTTCTTCCCCATTAAAATAATTCAGGCAAGAAAACAAATGTCAGTTTCCAAAGTCAGGATTATACGATAAATTTATCTAAACCTCTCAGCCAATGTCTCTTAGTTGTTAACGGGTCTCCAAAAATATGTGCTGTAGCATTGTTATGATGAAATATACTACACTTTCCTATTAAAATTTTTTAAATTTTTTTTCTCCCAGTCTTATTTGTCTTAAAAGCGGGAACTTAAATTTTTCAAATGAAATAGAGTATACTTCTCACCATACAAACAGAATTCCCTGTATTTTCACAGAGAGCCTGAGTCATTAATGTTTTCCTGAATTTCCAGAATCAATATTATTTGTAGGTTTGATTTCCCTACAAGGTGTTAATAAATTTGACAGAGAGCAATTTATGAGATCAATTGTTTTGTTGTGAAACAAATTTTTGAATTTAAAGTTAAACACTATTATAATTATCAACAAATACATAAAACTTAATAACGTAGAATAAAATCTTCTTGGATTTAACAATTTATATAATCTTCCCTTTACATACTTTTCGCCGTCATTAAAAGCATCTTCATAAAATAAATTTAAAACTATTTCAGGTATTGTGAACAGCATCCTTTCATGGAAGGCTCTGATTCCTTTGAGTCGTCTGAGTTACTGTGCTTATCTTGTTCATCCGATTGTTTTGACCACATATTTATCTTCAATGAGAACATTAATATATTTTAATCATGTGAATGTGGTACGTATGATGTTCTATCTTTATATATAAGATGTTAAATTTTTAGATGCTTT
Source organism: Araneus ventricosus (assembly GCA_013235015.1). Taxonomy (NCBI): domain Eukaryota; kingdom Metazoa; phylum Arthropoda; class Arachnida; order Araneae; family Araneidae; genus Araneus; species Araneus ventricosus. The sequence goes on from BGPR01011458.1 coordinate 39,606, forward strand.
TATTTAACTTCTTGAACACTTTCATGACCAATTTAATTTTAATTTTAGAATTCAGTAAAACTCTTTTGAATTATGTTCAAAACATCAAGGTTAATATATCATTGAGGTAATATTTCATTCCTATCGTCAGATTCCGAGACAGCTATAGCCCTAATGCAGATTACTGGAAGCTTTTAAAAGTTTGAGACAAAAAAGGTTTTTCCTGCGCGTCTTTCATATGCACATTCACACACACTTTATTCTAATTATCATTTTTGACATTTTAATGAAATTGTTTGATGCTTAGAACAAAATTAAGGATAAATGGAGAAAAAACTCATATTGAACCAAAAATATTTTTTACACAATTTAAATGTTTAATTTACATAAAGTAATATCAGTAGGAGGTTTTCAAATTCAAGTTGCTTACGCAAGTCAGAACATCGCAATCTAAAACAAAAAGTACACAATGGAACTTAGTACATTCTTGAGAGATTCCGGCAGTTGCAAACTGGGATTCTGGTTGCAGAAACCAAAGCTCTGGGCTACTTTCAAAGGGCGGGGTTGCTTTTTTCCTTTGGAGGAAATGTTTTTAAAGCATCACCCATTTTTATAATAATTGATTATCGATTTTCTGTTGAGTCAAATCTCTACAATTCATGCTTCACTATCGTGCTCAAGCTAGAACTCTTGCTTGTTGAACAACATAGGAGCTTTGTGATTCATTTGATTGCTTTTTCTAATTTTTCGTACAACATTAAAGATTTCTCTTGCAAAGTTTCCGTGTTCTCCTCTTTTGAGTGCGAAGAGTTTGAGAGTATTCGTCTTCCTTGCAACAAAGCCTTGTCATAATTATTTTATCTTTTCGAATCAAAGACTTTTTATTTGGTAAACGTGGACAATCAACGTGAACTGCAGCAGCATCATACTTTCTTCCAAAATTTAGATAATGCATTAGTTCAAATAAAATAACATTGAGTCTTTCACTAATTCTTTGAACCAGAGAAAATTTCCTATTCTTATCGAATTCTGAGTTCTGTTGGTCCAACTCTCCAATAATGAAAGCAAATACTTCTTCGGCGGTTAGTAAAGTCGTATTTCGACGGCATAGTTTTTCTAGGTCAATTTTTACCTGATCTCTACCTTCACGCCTGATGTAATTGCAGTCAGAGTTCCAACTCATACATCAATAAAAATTTGTTGTTCTTTAATATCAATTAATGCTTTTGAAATTGGTAGATTTATCTCTAAAAATCTTTCAAGACTATTCTAGAACTTTTTGGTGTCTAAACAAATCATATTTTCACAGCTGAACTCTTCTTTAACATAATTTTGTAAAATATCATTCTTGAGAGGTGATTTTCTGAATAATCTTACAATTTTTTGTTCCCGGGAACCAAATATATTTCCCGGAAATACAAAAAGTATGAAAATCTTACGATTTCTCAGGAAGCCGGGAAAGAAACCCTAATCCCAAGAGAACACTTTTTCTTAAAGCTTAGAATGTTTATCTAACTTTTAGGATGCGTGAAATACATCTTCATTGAGAAAAGTTTATGTGTTTGGGGTATCCTAAGAGAAATTTTGCTCCTAAAACCGAGAATGTTTAATTTCTTATGGCTGGCAGTAAATGATCGATAATTGTTTTTACTTTTTAAGAAATTTTGCTTTTGCGGGCGTCATGCAAACTTTTTTTTCATTTTACATTAATTTGTAGTTTCTAACACTGTAAATTCTGACATTTGTTTTAATGGATCTTTCCACATTTTAAAAACAACAATAGGAAAAAATATATAAATGAGAAACTAAAAAATGCATGAAAATGGATTTAAAATTATTTATTCTTTTACTAAGTTTTCTGCAGATAAGTTCATTGGAAAAAGTATGAGATAAATAAATGCCTTCAAATTGTTTATGTAAATTCGGCGGAGAACAATAATCATACTAAAGATTTTGCTGCTACAATTAATATTAGTTGAATAACTTCACAATTTGAAAAATTAATAAATCTTCGAAGAAGCTCTCATTTTAATGTTTTTATCACTGAATATACGGATATGTAACAAATTTTTGTTTCAATTTTAAGATGTCTAAATGTATACTCGATTTTCTTCACTATATTACGAAGCACAAAATACACAACATAAGAAAGTCAAAGGGAGAACACTCCCATTGATTTGGTTTTACATTGAATACAGGTCCCACTGGGGACACCACGGGTTTGTGGATGAGAAGCGCCGGATAAGTAAGCGGGGTCTTGCTTCCCTGGTGGATACAATAATCGATAGGGCTTGCCATCTTCCAGTGATAGTAAGTGCTGTCTACGGCAAGAGACGGGCCGTGTCGGGTGATGGCTACTAGGACTCCGGCCTCGGTACTCGAGCTATTGTAGCTACCGTCACTCAGATACACCGGACGGCTTTGCGACAGCCCAGGTGATTTTGATTTGAATTACATTGCACGCAAAAATTTCAAAAATTAGAAAAGTGCAAGTCTAGAAATATAAGCATAAGCTATCTAAAATTTTAAATATGTTGAACATAAAAAATGCTCCCTAGTTGTAAATTTGTCTCTGAAAATGACATAACATTTTAAAAACAATTGTAAACAAATTAGATGGTTTGAATATTTTTATTAGTTAAAATTTAATTATAAAATTCTAAAAGACTATTCTAAAAAAATTATGTTTACGAATTATTCTCATATTACTTTTATGATCTTTTTTCAGATCATGCTGTATCTTGGCTTTCTTATTATTTCTTACGCCGTTGCTTTGGTAACATCATTGCTGTTTGAATCACCTGTAATAAGATTGGATAAACTTATGAGAAACAAATTTGGATCGTGAGGAAATGTCAGATATTCAGTTGTATTTACGAACATATAGAACATTTTAAAATGAGTTATTTGAAAAATAAAGCGTCATCGCATTTTTATTATTTAACTAGCCGCCTTCGGCGACCAGCTTGATCGCCGGAACTAAAATTTCAACTTACTCCTTTATGCATAATTTCATATTAATGGTTCCCTTAATAAAGTAGTTTTAAACTTCAAATTACTATAGACATTTTACCTTCCTTTTTTTCGTAGCCTTGCAAATTTTTTGTTCCTTATCTACATTAACGTAAAATACGCTTTGATTTCAATATTAAATTGGAGCGGTACATTTCACATCCAGCAGTATGCTAATTGGCTTAAAACACGCTGATAAAAAGAATTAAAACATATCGACGTTAATCTTTCAGTTTACTGGATTATTTCATTGTATACTTACTATCTTGAGGACTTTCTTTACAGATTTCACGGAAAAATTTATCAAATAAAGGAAGAAAGCAAAATCCAGTTAGATATTTTCTTAGCTTTCAACAATGGAAGAGAAACATGCAATTAAACATTTCTTTAAACAAAGAAAACGATTTGAAATTATGCAAAAAATATTTTTAAAAATTTATTAAAATTAGAGTCAAAATCGTACACTAACTTAATTGATATCAATGAAAAGGTAATTTTTTAAATTTTCAAATGATGTAAAAATAAATTTTGTGCTTTAATATTTTCGGAAGTTATTAAGGATACGCGCCAAAATTTAGCCTAATTTTTAATTAATTAAAATTTTAAAAAACAGCTCCGACGTGCACATTCCCAACATTCAAAGTATGTTTGTGAAACACTTCGTTGCTCTATGTCCAGTGGTCTGTGCTGTAGAGAGCCAACACACACACACACATTATCCTTTATTATTAGTAGAGATTCTGAATGTATTTTCCAATTACAAATAATTTAATATATTTTAGGAAGTCACATAGGTTTTCAGAATATTCATTATAGACGAGTTTTATTATTTTTATTTTGGGTTCACAAAAATTCTGCGGGAGGATCCAGATCCTGTTTCCCCATGACGAAGCATAAATCAGAAAACTCGTCCATGAACTTCACACCGTTTCTCCTGCACTGAAAAATTTATAAACTATTTTCAATAATTGACCTTTCTATAAGAAATGTGTAAATATTTTTTTTACTTCGTTTATTCCTAATTTGATTTTTAAAGATTTTATTTGAAGCACATATAAATTTCATTTAAGACCGTTGTTCTGCATCCAACAGGAGAAAAATAATTTAAAAAGTGTGATTGTATCATTTTTGAGCAAATTCGTCTGTCATATGTCTGAATTCTGTTTTCATAATGTTTATATTTTTATACATGTTAATAAAGTTATTTTTCAATAATTGTTGATTTCTTAGACAATAATTGTGCAAGTACAAAAAAACTTATTATAGTTTCAGTATGGATGGGTTTGTTGTTTTGTTTATTTGGGGTAATGTAGAGTTTCCAATGTACCGACCGACTTCCAGTGTAATGCTTCACCAATGGAATATTCAGGAAAAAGGAGGCAAAAAATCTGTCACCCCTAAATCCAAAATCCCCCCCCCCACTCCAAAAGGTACAATCCTGAACCTTCCAACAGGTGCAATCCTGAAGCCTCAGGGAATGAAGAAAATTCGTCTTAACGGCTCATGTGCTCGCGGTTTGGTAGCAGATGAGATATATTCAATTACTGACAATATACCAGAGGAGTACTAAAATACCAAATCTCATATTCAAAACGAGTCGATCCCAGTGGTCGCAAGTAACAACTCAAAAATTTTTACTGACGTCTTTACGTGTGTACACACACATTTAGATGAAGATTGGTGCAACGTACCCTTTTACTCCATACATTTAAAAATGCTCAACCAGCTATCCGTGCAGCGATCCACAGGGTTGATAGGGCGTACATTCTCTTTTAGCAGTACGTTGTTGTCCGTATTAAAGCAACCGCCCCCAATCAATAAAATTCAATCGTCACGTTAATCTTTCTAACTTGCAACCCCTTCCTGTTGGTTTTTGGAAAGCAAATAGCTTGCGTTTCAAAATTTCCGAAGTCCGTGACTTTGTTTTAGATCAAAAGCTTAATGTGTTTTTAGTCCAAGAGACCCTTCTCCCATCGGGGATCACGCCCATGATTGCAAATTATAGGTTATATCGTAATGATAGACAAACTTCTAATGACCAAACTCGCATTTTTGGAGGCAAATGCACTTATATTAAATCCCGCATTGAACAGGAACTTGAGAAAATGGATGCAACCATTATCGAAATTCAAATTGGTAATCACCCGCCACTTAAAATCATTTCGGCCTATTCGAGAACCGGACTGATTGATGGGTTCCCTTTGGTGGATCTCCAAAAACTTCTTGATTCTGGCTCCAATGTCATCATCGCGGCCGATCTCAATGCAACCAATATAGCCTGGAATAGCCCTAGATCAAGTTTGTATAGTCGAAAGTTATTCCGCTATTTACAAGGCAAAAACGGCATCAGAGTTTTGGCACCCCATTCCCCAACAGATATTAATTGGAATAGTTGGAATACCGCTCTTGATCTCGCAATTCTCAAGGGAATTCCCTTTCACTATCAAATTAGAGTGTTAAACTACCTAAATTCTGATCACCTTCCAGTTATTCTGACCCTTGATACTGGTAGCTTTCCCATTAATTCTCTAGAGCATTTCTCCATCACCTGGGAGAACTTTCGTAACATTTTAAATTACAAAACCCTCCCTCCTTCAAAATTACTTGCGATGATGACGCAGATAATTCTGTTGGTTGTCTCGGCAAAATTCTTAAAGAGGCCCTCGCTGTGGCCTCTACGCAAAAATTTAAAGATCCGCCAGGGAAGCTTCCTTTAGACATTCGTGACAAAATTCACCTTCGCAACTATCTTCGGAGACAATGGCAAAGGACTAGGGACCCCGAATATAGGCGCGAATTCTACAAAATTAAGGACGAGGTAGATACTCAGATTAAACAACACCTGCTTCAGAAGCGAGCGCAACAAATTGAATCACTTACCCCAGAATCACGTACCCTCTGGAGCTTCTGAAGCTTGGAGTACCCAGCTTCTTCGCAAGCCTTACACCCTCATCCCTCCACTTAGAGGAGAGACAGGCTCCCCTGCTCTCGTTCCTATCGAAAAAGCATAAGTTATTGCGGACAGCCTTAGGAAACAATCTGAGCCCAATACTAACTCCATCTATGGCAATCCTACCTTGTCGGGGGAAAGTTAAAGAAGCAGTGGAGAATTTTGTCAACACTCCACACATAAACAAACTGAGTCCGGTTACAGCCTCCAAAGTCTTCGACTTCATTAAAATGCTGAAACCGAACAAGTCATCAGGATTGGATCAAATTACTAATCACATGCTTAAGAATTTACCACTTAAATTCATTCTTTACTTGTTTTAATGACAATTGCTATTTTCCAAAGTGCTGGAAAACGGCTGTGGTGGTCACTATTCCAAAACCGAATTCTGATTTGACTTTACATCAAAATTATCGTCTAATCTCATTGCTTAGTTGCATGAGCAAAGTGTTTGAATCCGTGCTTTTCAAACGCCTGAATCAATTTCTAGACGATAATAACATTATGATTTCTGAGCAATTTGGGTTCAGAAAACAACTCTCGATCAATCACCAGCTCGTTCGAGTTACAGAATTGGTTCAGTGTGGCTTTACGAAGTCTGAATCCACAGGGACACTTGTTCTGGAAGTACCAATGCCTTTGAAAAAATTTGGCACGATGGCTTATTACTCAAGCTCCTGCTACTTGGTGTTTCGGCTCAGCTCATCAAAATTTTCCGCTTGTACCTCACTTCCCGTAATTTTCAGGTACGTGTTAACCACATAATTTCATCCCCCAGACCAATCCTTAGTGGCTGCGCTCAGGGAAGTTTAATTTCTCCAACGCTTTTCAACGTTTACGTTAATGATATTCCTAAGGCTATTGGTTGTCATTTAGCTATTTTCGCTGACGACACAGCTATCCTCACTCAACACGAAAATCCATACGCTTCCATAAAACGATTACAATAATACATCTCTAAACCACAGCTCTGACTCGTCGATTGGAAAATTAAGGTTAATCCCAATAAATGTGCGTGCTTTCTTTTTACCAAAAAACATTTGGTCCCTGGTTTACCAAAACTCCAAATTTTCGGCCAACTCGTCCCGGTTATACCAGTTTAAATACCTGGGAGTTATTCTATGCCCTAAATTATCTTTCAATAAGCACATTCGTGATGCAATCACCAAAGCTACCTACACGAGTCAAAAACTCGCTAGCCTAGTTTCTCGTTGGGGCACGCTTTCGATCAGACACAGGCTTTTGCTTTACAAAGCTATAATTAGACCGGTGTTGATGTATGGGTCTGAAGTTTGGGACGCTACATCCACAACCCACATCAGGAGGTTGCTAGTTTTCCAAAACAAACAACTCATGCACGTTGTTAATGCTCCTTGGTATGTCAGACGTAAAGTCATTCATGACGACCTCAAAATTGACCCCATTTCGGAATTTATTAAGAAAACCTATCTTAAATTCTTTGATAAATTACCCCAGATTCGTAACGAGTTGTTGCTAAGACCTACTTACGATCCTGCTATCCAGCTCCTACCAATCTGGGTGTGAAAATTTTTCTAAATTTCTTTTTGACCTCTGATAGCTTCATTGCGCTCCCGACTTTTCGTGCTAAATTTTTCAATTCTTCTTATTTGCTAAGTTAGTAGCAGTTTCTTTGTTGAGGGTAACGTGCAACGTAATTTCTAATTAGGTAGATTCCTTATAGGAACTCTACCTATTGCAACGGTTCTCATGACACGACTTTCGGAAAATTTCTGCAGATCTTCACCGATCATGACCCCTAGAACCCAAAACCACCCTTCGTTAAAAAGTTTATATATATATATATATATAACGCTTTTTCCCATGTTATCTTGTGAACACGATAACTCGAGTAATTTTGATGTAAATTTAACCAGCTTGGGATATGTTGTAAGGACAGTGAAAATCACGGTCGAGTTCGTAGATGGGCTATCCAGCTCAAAGGGGATGGAAATGGTGGGGGGGGGAAATTTTCATTTTCCCATAATTCCTTTACAATTGAAAATAGAAAGAAAATTAAAAAAAAATTAAATGATATAAAAATAAA
>BGPR01011459.1:0-48527 GCA_013235015.1 Araneus ventricosus
CAACCTGTTTGTATTGGACTGCAGGAAACATTCTTGACATCCAATATCCCTCTTAAAATACGAGGCTAAAATAGTGTTCGGAAGGATGCTGCCACTGGAGCTAGCCACTCTGGCGGTGTATGCATCCTTGCCTCTAATCTGTATCCTAGCTCACCTCTAACTTTACACACTTCATTGCAGGCTGTGGCTGTTCAGGTTCATGCAAGAACATTAGTTACAGTCTGCTCCGTTTACTTACCGCCTCATGATGTCATTGATCATCACTTCCTGGACAATTTAATTGACCAGCTTCCTGCACCATTCCTTTTGCTGGGTGATTTCAACGGACACAGTACTTTGTGGGGTTCGGATGTCACCAATTCTCGTGGGCGACAGATAGAACAGTTAATTTCCAATAACTGTCTCTGTCTGCTCAATAATGATGAGAAAACGTACTTCCACGAACCCACACGCACCTTCCACAGTCTCGATCTGGCCATTTGTTCTCCTACACTTCTGCCGTTGCTGCATTTCACCGTCGGAAGTGATCTCTGCAACAGTGATCACTTTCCCATAATAGTCTCCTATGCTGATAGTGGTGGTGCGATTCAATATCCTCCACGATATCTATTCCAGCGGGCAGACTGGGGTAATTTCATGCAACTGGCAGATATCACTGAGTCTATGGTCAGTACTGCGGACATTACGGAAGCAGTACAAAATGTCATTGATTGTTTAATAAATGCCGCAAACAATACCATTCCTAAAAGTTCCCCACGCCTAAGGAAATTCCGTAGACCGTGGTGGAATGAAGCTTGTCGCGACAGTCGCAGGGAGGAAAAGAAACTGTGGAACATTTTTAGAAGATATCCGACGACAGAAAATCATGTCGCCTTTAAGCGTGCCAAAGCCCTTGCTCGTCGCATACGCCGTCGTAGTCAGAGGGAATCTTGGATAAATTTTATCTCATCTATCACATCCTCTACTTCCAGTAAACAACTATGGAAAAAGGTCAAGGCTGCTAATGGAATATATTGTGAATCTTCCTTTCCTGTTTTAAAAGCGGGAAATATGACGCATTCCGCTCCAATAGACATAGCCAATACTCTCGGGCACGCATTTGCACAAGTCTCCGCAACGGATTCTTATAGCCCTGAATTTGTGGCGATTAAGGATCGCGCGGAGCGAACGCCTTTGCGTTTTACTGCCCGCAGTACCCTTCCATACAACTCTGAGTTCCGGATGTTTGAGTTAGAAACCGCCTTGTCTCGGGCACATGACACCAGTCCCGGTCCAGATGGGATCACATATAATATGCTTCGCCATTTGAATACCACTTCCCTTTCCCATCTGTTATTTTTATTTAACAGAATTTGGACTGAGCAGAAGTACCCTTCACAATGGCATGAAGCTACTGTGATTCCTATCTTAAAACCTGGCAAAGATCCATCCAATCCTTTGCACTACAGGCCAATTGCTCTCACGAGCTGTCTATGTAAGACCTTTGAACGCATGGTCAATGCTCGACTTGTGTTTGAATTGGAGAAACAAGGATGCATCTCCCCGTTGCAGAGTGGTTTCCGCAGAGGTAGGTCAACCTTTGACAACCTCGTTTTGCTGGAAACCCAAATACGCAACGCGTTTGTAAGGAGAAACCACCTTGTCTCTATATTCTTCGACATTGAAAAAGCATACGACCGTACTTGGCGATATGGCATACTTTTAACACTTTTTAACTTTGGTTTTAGGGGGAACTTACCCATATTTTTAAGGAACTTTTTATCTCATCGAACTTTTCGAGTTCGTATGGGGAACTTTTATTCTAATCATTTTATTCAAACTGAGGGTGTTCCACAAGGCAGCGTCCTCAGTGTCACACTTTTTATAATTCATCTTAGTCAAATCTTGAATTTTTTAACATCATATGTCCATGGAAGCCTTTATGTTGATGATCTGCAGATCTCATGCCAGGGTAGTAATATGAATATGATAGAGCGACAACTACAACATGCGGTGAATAAGCTCGTAGCTTGGTGTGATAAGAATGGACACACTATTTCTGCAGAGAAGAGTCGTTGTGTCCATTTTTGCAGGAAGCGCAACATTCATCTGGATCCAAATATTCAGATTCGAAATGCGCCTATTCCAGTGGTGAATGACATACGGTTTTTGGGAGTGATTTTCGATCGTAAACTCACCTTCCTTCCGCATATCCTGCATCTGCGGAAGAAGTGTGAGCGATCTTTGAACATTCTAAAGGTCCTCTCCCGAACATCTTGGGGTGCCGATCGAACCTCCCTTCTCCGTATTTACCAAGCAGTCATTCTCTCCAGTATGGATTATGGATGCATGGTGTATGGTTCTGCCCGTCCTACTGTTTTGAGGCGACTGGATACCATTCACCACTCTGCTTTAAGGATCTGCTCTGGAGCATTCCGTACCTCTCCAGTGGAAAGCCTGTACGTTATTTGTCACCAGCTACCGCTTCATTTAAGGCGACAAAAAATTTCCGCCTTGTATTTCTTTAGAGCACAATCTGTGCCAAAGCATCCAATAAGTCAATTAAAATTTCCGGCTTTTCTCCACAGACTCTATGCTGCTCGTCCCTCTCATATTCTGCCCTTTTGCGAGAGAACTAAAATGCTTCTACATGACTCAGACTTAAATAATGTTTCTGTTCAGCTCCCTGATTTCTTTACGTTTCCACCTTGGGAAATCCCACAATTTTCATTTTTAAATCCATTTTCAGGATTTGATAAATCTTCAACTGCCCCGGTTACTTTTCAACAACTTTTTCATCACCATCGCTATCAGTATTCCTCTTTCCTACCAATTTTTACAGACGGCTCGAAATCAGATGGACATGTTGGTTGTGGTGTGGTATTTCCATCTGATACACTGAGCTATCGTCTGCATAATTGTTGTTCTGTTTTTACTGCTGAGTTAGTGGCAATTTTCTGTGCTCTCCAGGAAATTTCGCCTTCTAGCCAGCGCAACTTTATTATTTATACTGATAGCATGAGTGCTTTGGAAACTCTTTCTCATTATGGCACTCAAATGCATCCGGTTGGTTTAGAAATTTTATCTATTTTACAGTTTCTTCGGAATAAAAGCTTTAATATTATTTTCTGTTGGGTTCCGAGTCATGTGGGCATTTCTGGTAATGAAACAGCTGATGCTATTGCAAAATTTGCCTCGGCTGTTCTTGAGCGAGCACTTCCTTATGTGGATATTAAAAAGTTTTTTGTTTCTCGCTTATTCTCTCTTTGGCAGCAGAAATTGGATCTTTTAACCAATAACAAATTGCATTCCGTCTAACCCTCCATTGGTTTGTGGCCCATCTTACCTATACGACAGGTTGATGTTAAACTGTCTCGCCTCCGTATAGGGCATACTCGCTTCACACACAAGTACCTTATTTTTGGCGAAAGGGCACCAGTTTGTCCCACGTGTCATCAGAATTTTACTGTTCATCACATCTTAATTGAATGTCCATCTTTTAAATCTTATCGTGTTGACCATTTCCATTTATCGTCTGTTACCTTGCAAGACTTGGTGGGTGAAAAACACCACCCAAACATTTTTAACTTTTTAAAGACCATTGGGTTTTTTATGAGCATTTAGATCTTTTAACTTCCTTTTTTGCTTTTTTACATCTGAATCATTTCGAACAATTTCCTTTTCACATTTTCAGTGATTTTTAAAATTTTAGTACCAATGTGTTGAATTTTACCATTTGATTGGCGCAGTTTAGCCAAAAATGGCTCTTGCGCCATTAAACCTCAAACAACCAACCGGGACGGCTAATTGAGGTGGAAAAAAAAATCTCGAAAGCATCCAAGACACCTACAGTCATGCCCAAAACATTTGCAGAATACAAACAAAGTGCCTGGGGACAAAAATAACTAGAAAATGGGACTCCGGAACTACGGGAGAAACCGGAGTCAAATCAGGAAAATTACTACTTAAAAGACTCTAATTGTTAGAAAATCAGGAAAATGTATCAAAATGCACTAGTGTTTGCACCAATGCGTAAACATAACCACAATGGCCTAAATTGAGGAAAAGCAGCACTTAGAATATTACGTGACCGAAGAATTGAGCCCGATTGCATCATAATTTCAAGTCGCTCTAATTAGGCGAGAAAAAGGGGTGGAGAGTGAAAACCACTCTCCCACTAATTAATCACGCGGGCAACATCGTATGCAAGTGGAATTAAGTGGATACTAAAATAATTAACGAAATGCCAGACGTATCCAATCTGACTCTATCCCACGTGCAGAATGTAAACAAACCGATTTCCCAAAAACGAAGTGATCCAAAACAACTGAACTACTTATTCAATTTAAAAAAGAAAAGTATCACCTTACTCAGAAAAAAATGCAGAAAAATATAACACAACTATGATTAGGCAATTCGCAGTTTTGAAAAAAAAAAGAAAATTTGTATTAAGCATTTCTCTGAGCCAAAGAAAATCAAAAAGGAAAAATTTCTCGTTCTCTATTTACTATACACAATAAACTGTTGAAAAGCTATAGGATGGATCACTCCGTTTTCCATGGATCGGAGAAGAAATCTGCATACGGGAATGATGCAACGACAAAGTCCTTCGTTCAGAGGGGGGGGGGGCGTTAAACCAAAAAATCATGGAAATCGTCCCAAGAGCCGTTCACACGAAAAAGCAGGATGAGTATAAAGATTATTTAACAAGAAAACACTTTCCCGGAGAAAGAACTGCTATTTTGAGAGAAAAACGGTCGGCGAGAATTTAGTACCCGAAGGGAAAATCTCTGGCGACCAACTCCGGGACGGCGAGATGAGGTGTAAAAAATCTCGATAGCGTCCACGACGCTTACAGTCATGTCAAAAAAATTGAAGAACACAAACAAAGTGCCGGGGGACAAAAATAACTAAAAAAATGGGACTCTGGAGCTGCGGGAGAAACCGGAGTCAAAACCGGAAAATTACTATTTAAAAGACTCTATTTGTTAGAAAATCAGGAAAATGTATCAAAATATGCACTAGTGTTTGCCCCAATGCGTAAATATAAACACAATGGCCAAAATTGAAGAAAAACAGCACTTTGAAAATTGCGTGACCGAAGGGTTGAGCCCGGTTGCATCATAATTTCAAGACGCTCTAATTAGGCGAGAAAAAGGGGTTGGAGAGTGAAAACCACTCTCCCACTAATTAATCACGCGGGAAACATCGTATGCAAGTGGAATTAAGTGGATACTAAAAGAATTAACGAAATGCCAGACGTATCCAATCTGACTCTATCCCACGTGCAGAATGTAAACAAACCGATTTCCCAAAAACGAAGTGATCCATAAAATCTGAACTAAATACACTATTTACATAAAACATACATCAAAATGCTCAGAAAAATATGCACTCCACTATTAGACTGGAAAAATCACTCTGAGGTAGAAATTTAAATTTGGCGAGAAAAGAGGGTTGAGCCAACCATGCCATGGTAACGTCAATTACGCTTCTATGGCGTAACTCAACTCCACAATCTTTCAACTAATTCTTTTATAACTCACCCAATTCTCAACCGAATTTCAAACGTAATATATCAAAATGAACAGAACAATAATACGAATAAAATGCATACAGAAAATCTGGAGTAAAAATAAAATTTAAAATTTCAACAAAATCACTTATACACTTAGCATGTACTAAACATACACTACACCACTACCGATGACCATAACTTTTGATAGAATGACTCAAATTAAACAAATAATATACCAAATTAATCAGCATTGCATGTACTTTGACAATAAATTGAAATCATTTTACTCACCCGGGCCGAGTCGTAGAAATTAGCAGCACATCCTCACCCCTTTAGACCCAGGGACCCAGGAAACACATTCTTGGCGATAAAAAATCCGCAAATACACCGATTTATCCAAAAATTGGGGAGGGACTCCTCAGGCTACTCCCCCATAGATAGCACTAGGTCAGGGAAGTCCACAAAAAATATTTCCCGAGAAATTCGGGAAAAACACTGTTGAGTGTTGCCGACCGGAGCTCCAAAAAGCACGTGCGAGTTCAAAGTCCACGTTTTCCGGAATTATTCCAAAAATGCTGATCCCACCTGAAAAAGAAATATATCACCTTGTGGGAAAAATTTATCCACACATGCACATATAAAAATTATGTATTTCCGAGGTGATTTTGCATGGTTTTGAAGATCAGTGGGGTGCCGATCGAACCTCCCTTCTCCGTATTTACCATGCAGTCATTCACTCCAGTAATGATTATGGATGTATGGTTCTGCCCGTCCTACTGTCTTGAGGCGACTGGATACCATTCACCACTCTGCTTTAAGGATCTGCTCTGGAGCATTCCGTACCTCTCCAGTGGAAAGCCTGTACGTTATTTGTCACCAGCTACCGCTTCATTTAAGGCGAAAATTTCCGCCTTGGATTTCTTCAGAGCACAATCTGTGCCAAGGCACCCAATAAGTCAATTAACATTACCAGCTTTTTTCCACAGACTCTATGCTGCTCGTCCCTCTCACATTCTGCCATTTTGTGAAAGAGCTAAAATGCTTCTGCATGACTCGGACCTTAATAATATTACCATCCAGTCTTCTGATTTCTTCTGTTTTTCACCTTGGGATATCCCACAATTTTCTTATTTGAATCCCTTTTCGGGATTCGACTAATCCTCAACTGCTCCGGTTACTTTTCAACAACTTTTTCACCACCATCGCTATCAGTATTCTTCCTTCATACCAATGAGGAACTTGCACCCGTGAGGAAAATGCTAATTTCTGTGTTTTATCAACAGATTGATAGTCAAAATGTTTGAAAACGATAATTAAAACCCATAAAATGGACTTAATTAATTAAAATTTAAGTTTTAAATTACCGAAAAGTACGGCAAAAGCACGTGACCTCAAAACGCTACGTGATTGGTTCGACGTCATTACTCACCACGCTGTAATGTTTATGTTTGTCTAGCGGCGTTCATATTCTATTGACATCCAAATTTATTTCAACTCCGATCTTTATAATGATTCATCCTGTCATTCTCACTGTTGATTTATTTCTAAATGTTTATTCATTTTTACGAATAATGTCCGTAATACCTGGATTTGCCAAAGGACAGTCGGACAATTTACCGAAAATTGACAGCATGACGATGTTTTCGTTTTTAGGAAAAAACCCGGATTTCATGGGAGCGGAAATACGAGGAATTAAAACAAAAAGGTACTTAAAAGCATTATTCTATATCGTTTAATTTATTCAAATCTAATGGAAATGTTTTAAAATTCTTTCTTATTCTTTTTATCCAAAGCTTTAATTTCGATTTCTGTTAAGAAATTAGTGAAACGTTATGGAGTTATTTTTTTTTTTAAATATTCATTGATAAAGTTTAGTTTTTCTTTAAAGTTATTAATTTAATTTATGTTGATAAGCATTATGTTAATTAAACAAGTTTCTCAATAGCCGAAAATAAACGAGAGTTTAGGCTTACGTTTCAAATATAAAATTTCTGAAAGTTGCTGATATCAATGGTTAGAATACCATCTTGCATTTTTTTCTTCTAAAACCAATGCATCTAATTTTTGAATAAAACATAATAATTTTATGTGGTGTTAAGATTTACTAATATTTCTTGATGTTTACATTGTTCTGTATAAAATATCCCTAATTTATTTTTATATTTAAAATTGACTAATCTTTTGTAGTTACTATTCTTATAAATTAGTGAAAAAAAATTATTCATCTTTTGTTTAAAAGTTTTAGGTTCCTTATTTTAATAATTTATGTATATGAGTATAAAAGAAAACCTTTATTTTTAATTATTATTAGTATACATTTTATTAGATATATCAGTGTGCCTCTGTTCTCACTATTAAGTTATGCTGCTTAAACTTTAAACAGGACACAATTTGACTGAAAATAACTTATAATCATTTGATAATGAGGGGGGGGGGGGGTTTTATACCAAAATTTGACCAACTTCAGAAAATTCATTCAGAAACTCATGTGGAATTTGAAAGGATATTCTTATTCTCTTATGTAAGACTTCAAGTGATTTTCAAATAGCTCTGGCACATTGTTTTAAAGTTTTGCTTCTGAGCTAAATCAATTTATCAAAATTACATCTGTGTATTTTATTTACTTGAGGGTGGTAATGAGACATTTTCTATAATTGCTATTTAGTTTTCAAATAGTTAAAAATTAACAAACTATTTTAATAAACCCATCTCTTAAACTGGCTTTTCATATAACTTCTCGGAAATATTCCAAAATTCATTCATTTTTCATACAGCACTGATTTTAATATAAAATATGCCTTAAAATAGACTCTATGGAAAAGAGTGTCTTTGACAAGATACTCTTTTATAAATGGGAGCTTAATAATGAAGTGTAGTGAAATGCTGAGCAAAGCTTTATTTATTTAAAAATTCTAATACTTGTTTCCAGATCTGGTCGTGAAAGCTATGGTGACTATGCTGTTGGCTATGTCCGAGTACGAAAGGATGGTAACCTCTGCACTGTGAAAGCTAAAGTGACACCAGAACACAGCCTTCGTAAAAAATCATATGATGTAAAACTTTTGTGCAATGAAGTCGAGGAAGAAATACTTTCTTATATGTTGTTGGTCGTATTATTATCTCAGAAAAAACCCTAGAGTTATTAGTTTTACCTTTGATATTAAGTACAATATGTTTTGTGAAGAATAGTTTTTGTCTATATTTTTTTCAATAAACTTATTAGCACAAATATTGATTTTTATTTTATCTATTGAATCACAATTATTCAATGTTTAAATATTCATTATATGATTTTTTAAAAAAAGGAAGTTTCTATTTATTTTCATTACTCTAAACATAGTACAACTCTAAATGGTGTGTTATAGATGATATTGATGAATGTCAGGCACGTTTTCTATTTTACCTATTCTATCATCAATTAGTATCAATATTCATTCTATCATTAAAAAAAAGTAAGTTTCTAGTTATATTTTCATTACTTTAATATAGTATCCCATTCATCATTTTATTTTACCTTTTCAGGCTATAAAAGTAAAAAAGAAAGATACTTTCCATCATATTTTTTCATTTTCTATATTATAAAAATATAAACAAAAAACATGCAAGTTCCTCATTATTAACATACGCAAAAGTAATTATTAACACATGCAAAATAGTTACACTTGTTTTTTAATCAAATGCTCTTGCATGTTTATTATACCACATGCAATAATAATAATATAGTCCAAATAGCGAATTAAATGGTTATCGAGGCATGAATGTGGAACGAGCATTCTAAATTCTCTCAATCTTCCAATGACTCGTTCAATGTGGATACGTAGAGATGCAATCCGTTTTGATAGCTTTACATCAGCTTTAGAGCTTATTGATGCTGATGAAACTGATGGTGGCCAGACTAATTCAGAACCTTTTTGCATTAACAATGATGAAATATGTTTAAAATCTCTATCTGCGATGACTGATGATCCAGACACCAATTTCTCTAGATAGCCACTATGTTCGACAATCATGATATCAGAAGTTCGACCACCATAACCCTCTGAAATGAAACTCACTAAACCATCTGGAGTGCACGATAGTAAAAATTTCAGGGTATTACAGTTGTAATATTTTGACCATGTAAGTGCTTGATGTACTGGGTTGCTCGGTTTCTCAATCTCTAAACAATCAATAATGGATATAACTTTTGAATATCTTGCACGAAAAGGGATTGGCAAATGCTTACGAATATCTTGCAAGCTTGGCCAGACAATAAGGTCTTGCATCAGCTGTGCAAGCATCGGGACAGACTTCTTAAATACCCTAGAGACTGTACTCTCACATAAACCAAAGTCTATTGCCAGGATTGAAAACTGGTTATCTAATCTTAGCTTCTTCAGTACAATATATATATTTCTTGTAGGCAATGTTCCGTTTCAGTAATTAACTGTGTAAGAAAATAACTTCTTATTGACAAACCTAGAAAGAGTCTAGGATTCTTTTCAATTGACATAAGAGTACCTTTTAACATATGTTCGTGGTATTTTTCAAGGTTTATATTTTCATTTTCAGAACTATAATTTTCTGAGCTGTCACTTGGGCAATGAAAATCATCAGCAGAATCTAATGATACGGTCTCCTTCTCTCCAATCTTAAAAGCATCTGGTTGTGACGTACTGTACAGTTTATGAGGAAAACCATTTTGTGGCGTAACAGACATTTTAATAGGTGAACAAGCAACAGAAGTATTTGGGACATGTGTATTTGTCGCCTTACTTCTAAAATGCTTTACTATGTTTACTTGGATGCATTTATCTTTAAGATTAGGATCTTCATCAAAATTGGAAGATGAGGGTTCACTTTCAAAAGATGAAGAAGGTTCATCAACCGCTGAGAGAGCCGCTTGAACCAGTGCTATGTGTTTTCTTTTGAGTGCTCCTTTTCGTACAGGTGTGGACAGAGTTTTTTTCTGGCACTCAAATATGTGGGACTACTCCATCTTTTAATATCAGTCCTTTAACATTTCCCATTAGCTTCGACTGCCAATAATTTTCCAGGTCCTCCTCCAACTGAAACATACAGGTAATCTTCACTAAATGTTACATACAATACACTTAATTAAATTAAAAACAGTAAACCCTCATATATCCCATTAAGCTGGATTTTGCTTAAACCGGACAACCCTTTTCCAAAAAGTAAGGTACTAGCAAATGTTAGTAAAAAGTATAATTATGTTGAAGTTATTTTTCATTTCGCTGCAGTATACCCCTGAGCTTGGAACCTTGAGAGTTCCCTGTCAGTTGGATGGGTATGTGCAGGAAGATTTATTAAAATCTCAATTGTTAAAAAAAAAAAAGGCTTACAGAAAAATGGTTACAGTACAATATAAACAGATACCAAAACAATACAGCACATATAAAAATGGAACACATGTTTTTTCAAAGTTATACAAGCATTAAGCATTTTTCTCATTTAGTAACCAATAATAATTAATATTTTTACCTTAAAAAAAGAAAATATGCTATTTCTGTGAAAGTTTGAGTGACTTGCTAGTCAAAGTTTAGACAAATTTGGCTATTATTTATTGTTGGAATAGATTTTAGTTATGTTTATTACATTATAAAGCAATGTCATAATGGCCTATGTACTTAAATTATTTGAATTGGGTTTTAGTATTGTTTATTTATTTAAAACGGAACAAAATTTATATGTGATTGTTTATATTAACAATAATTAGCAAGCATATAATTAAAGTAGCAGGCTAGATGATATTCAAATTAATTATATTTAACCACCCGAGGGATTACAAGTAAAATTTGCTCGCTAAATAGCTGATAACAGCTATAAATGTTACTGATGATAAATACATTGTTGAATGTCAGGTGGAAAATGTCAATCATGAACCTAAAATATTTTTAAAAATGACAGAGTTATTAGTTTTACCTTTGATATTCCATGCAATATGCTTTGTGTTGAATGATATTTTAGAATAATTTTATAGCTATAATTAGCCTGTTACTGATAATATTGATTAATTTAAGGTGGAGAAAGTCCCCCCTTAACCCAAAATATCTTATTATCTCAGAAAAAATCCCAGAGTTATTATTAGTTCTACCTTTGATGTTAAGTGCAATATGTTTTGTGAAGAATAGTTTTTGTCTATATTTTTTTCAATAAACTTATTAGCACAAATATTGTTTTTTATTTTATCTATTCAATCACAATTATTCAATGTTTAAATATTCATTATATGATTTTTTTAAAAATAAGTTTATACTTATTTTCATTACTTTAATATAGTGTCCCATTCATGTGGAGTTGAATGGGACAACTACTATTTACTTTTTCAAACTTCTTATTATTACTCATTATGGGTGGTATTTATTTTAATTTTTTTATAGTATACATGAATATATGAAGAAAATATCCTGCAAATTTGAACAAAATCTGATGTAAAGAAAAAATTACAAAAATCATTGAAAAAAGTTTCGAATTCATTACCACTTTCCCCTCCTATAAAGGTTGTAAATAAAGTTAGAAAATATTACACTTCATTATACAAATCAGGTCACTTTTTTGGTCACTAAAAATCCACTACTACAAATGAAATGAGATGGCAATTCCATTAAGTAAAACTAATATTGAGGCGGTTTTTTAAAATTTAATCTGTGTAAGAATATTTTGTGTTCATAAAGTAAAGATTTAAAGCAAAATATATCAAATTCCAAAATACTACTGTTTTCAACTGCTCTTTTATATTAATATTTTATTACTATTGTATATTAATTACGTTTTTCGTTGTAAACCTTAATCTTATTTCATACAAAATAAGTACACATATAATCATTATTATTGTTATGCTCGCAAATATCATTAAAACACATAGTTAAAGTTTAAAAATAAAATTTGAAATATGATCTATAACGTAGTGCTTTGTTTCTGAACTGCAAGTATAATGTTTATGTAATATAGCGTGACAAGGGGGGGGAGGGGGTCAAAAATATAGAAAAAAATGTGTGAATCATTTATGGACAGCCCCAAAGAAGCGGGATATTTTTAGGAGACGTGAAAAGTAATTCGAAGAATCTTTAGACAATCTTTTCGACATTGCTCATGGCGACGCATTTCAATTGACAAAAATTGAATAAGACAAAGTATTTTTATTGAGACAGAGAGAGCCAGGACGAGTAGGTTTTCTTGGAGGGATAGATAAAAAGCTTTCTGAAAAAGAAGAAAAGGTGCTTGAAAAGAAGGATATAGAGGAGACGAGACGAGAAAAGAATACATTTTTAGCCTCTACATCTTCTGCTGCGAGTTATGTGTCATCATCTAATGAATCAATTAAGGAATTGTTCACTTCTGATGAAAGTAATGCTAGTGACACTTCTTGCCACTTTCCAGAGAATACACAAAATCAGGATGTTTTAAAAAGAAGTACAAAAACTTTATTACGCCGAAGTTAGTAGCTTCATTAGATATATGTCAACTGAGTGTGAAAGATTCTGTTTACATTATTCATACAGTAGTAGAAGCACTTGGCTATAATACTGAAGAGTTTATTATTAATAAGTCATCAATTGATAGATTCCGACAAATTAAAAGAAAGGAATCTGACGAATCCATAAAAGTAGCACTTCAAAATGATATACCTCAAATCCTTACTGTTCACTGGGATGGTAAGTTATTATCAGTATTAAATGTCAGAGATGCAAAAGAAGAAAGACTGCCAATTATTGTTTCATTTGGTGACAGAGAACAGCTCATTGGTATTACAAAATGCAACTGGGAAAGGCCAAGCGCATGCTGTTTGGATTGCTTTAACACATTAGAATGGAAACTAATGTGCAGATTTTGTGCAGTGTCACAACTGCTTCAAATACTAGCCGCTTAAATGGTGCATGTATCCTTATAGAACCAAAACTAAATAGAGAAATGCTGTTTTCCCATGCCGTCATCACTTATATGAGCTAGTTCTGCGAAAGCAAAATATGAGAGGTAGCAAAAAGTCCCGATGTACCACTTTTCCAAGACTTGAGAAAAAATTGAAAAAACATCAATATTAATAATATCAAAAGTGTGAAAGAACATGTAGAATGGCATTTTAACGAGACAGCAATTAAAGAAATGTTAGTAATTTTGGAGAAGAAATTAAAGAAACAAAAACTGAGAGGCGACTTTAAAGAACTCACCGAACTATGCATAATGTTTTTGGGAGGAAATACTGAAAAGAAATTTAAAATCCACCCTCCGGGTGCGATGCATGAAGCTCGATGGATGGCAAGAGCAATTTATTCCTTAAAAATGTTTTTGTTCAGATCGTAACTTACACTATCTGTATAAAATGAGAAGGCTTTAGAGACATTTCATTATTCATTGAAATTGTGTATGTGATACCATGGCTTAATTGCAGTGCAGCTGTAAAAGCACCCAAATAATACCTCTGCTTTTTAAAATCGTACGAAAGGATTGACGAAACAGTTTAAGGAGCAGCCTTAAGGAAGTTTATACAGCACTTGTGGTATTTATCAGAAGAATTGTCAATTTTATCCCTTTTAAATGAGGATGTTGATGTACAAGTGAAACTGAAAATTGTAGCAAACCTTGATCGTGAGTTTCTACGCATAGAACGGAGATACGTATATTCCTTCAGTGCAAGAAGCAGCTGGTGAATTATTTGATAAGTTTTATTATTCTATTATTATTATTTAGAAAAGCTACATTTGTATTTACACTTTGTAATTCTGTTACTACTGTATTTTAGATAAAACATTAGATGATTTTCTTTCTACTAACAGCAAAGACTTTTTCTATAGCCTTCATATGGAAACTTGTTTTCTTCAAGAATGCCCTTCAACCTGGGAAAATAATGTCACATTTGGAAGTCAAACGGATCATTATTGAGTTGAAACCAGTTAATGACAGTGCTGAAAGAGGTGTTGAATTAATGTTGGACTTTTAACGGGTTATTAACTGTTGATGAAGAACAAAAACAATTTTTTCTTCGTTGTGTCCAAGATCACCACAACATATATCCAGATTGCAAAAAATCCACGTTAAAAAGAAAATATCCACACTACTTTTAAGTTCTGCAGCATCAAGCATATGAAAGTATTAATGTATATATGAGTTGGTGATTTATTAAATATAATATTTAATTAATAATGCTGAGTATTTTATTTGTTACAAATACATCATATCATCTATTGTAACATTGAAAGTTCCGGCTCAGGTCGTTTACCTCTTATACTGGGCAAGGCGCGACATGTGAACCTTTTTGCTTTTTTGCGGTCAATTGGATTTTATCCACATATTTAAGCAGTTCTCCTTTTTGTATTCTCTTCTCATTGACTTTTTTTATATACATTAAATTCATACTTTTATCATGACGGATCTCTACATAGTTTGGCGCAGCATGGTCACATCTATGACACTTGCGACACAAAACTAAATTCAAACTCCGACTCAGGTCGGCACAGGTTAATTTCATCCTACTGGACTCAAATATTACGCGTGAGTTAATCTGATCAAAAGGGACAATTTTAGAGGGCGGGCAAAAAAATTCAGTAAAATTTTTTTTTGAACCAAAATAAGGGGCACCCTAATGAACATGTATCAAGTACTCACAAGTGTTGCAATCTTTCATCGTCACACTGTCAGAAATAACTATTAATTCAAAAATTAATTATCTTTAGGGTTTAAGAGGGTTTTTATTTCCTAAAGGGATGCTTTAAGTATTTGCATATAAATTCAGCCCTTTAAAAACAAATTTTTATGCAAGTGCATACATTATGTATAGGGGAGACCAGGGTACAATGGCCCTCTTTTGTAAATTTTGAATGTTTACTCTCAAAGAACTGCTTTTTGCTTGAAAAAAATGCATGCATATTCTCTACACATTAAGATTTATATTACACTCTAAATTTATTAATTATCTATACTTTTTTAATATTTATTTTTAAGTGACAAAGTGAACCATTGTAGGGTACAATAGTCCACAGCCAAAAATAAATTGGAAAAAAAACATGTGAATGTAGTACATTTTCGAATAGCATAAAATGCATCATATTTGTTTATTCATGGCTTCAATGCATACTTATACTGCAAGATTAATGAATATTAAACTTGGCAAATTACACACCAAAAGATTTCTGTGTCACTGAAACTCTGTTTTTTTTTGTGAAAATGTAGCTTCTGGAAGACTTCATAATATCTTGAACATTTACAAAAGATTGGTTATCTATGGAAATGTTTTTATGGGACAGTACTAGCTTCTTTTTTAATAAATTTTATATCGTTTAAGACTTACTTTTTGTATAATAACCAGAGGTACAAACTAATAGGTGCATTAATTTTTTCCGAAAATCATACTATTTAATTTAATTTTTGCTTAATATATCTATAATATAAGAATTAGAAATTTACTGAATGTTTATAAAATATAAACAACAAAAAATATCAAACAAATAATGTAAAACTTTGACACCAAATTGATTAAAAAGTAAGAAATTTGATATTCTGTTATTTTATATGCAATGCAAAATTTGCTATAAAGGAGGAAAATGTAATAAAATACATACTGCATGAAAATGCTTTATTTTTGCTTAATATTAAGTAAAATGCCTGTTATATATTATATTTATGTGGCCAAAACTGGTACAAATTAAGATACATTATTTAAAAATTCATAACTCAAAATATATTTTTCCAGATAAATATTTTTTAATTAACAGGCAATAAAAGTTACTAAAGAAGTGTCAGTACGACTTAAAAAACTTGAGTCACTCATCCACTGTGAAAATTCTAATTTTCTCTTAATGTGGCAAAAACTAGAATATCTACCTTATTTCAATAAAAAATTAAGATAAAAAATTGCATATTATTACTACTTACTTGCAGTAAAGACAGCGGCGTCTTCAGGCCATCTTCTCGCCATTTCCTCGCAAACGCTTTCGTAACATAACTTTTTAAGTCTTTTTGGAATAATTAATATTCACAGGATTCCAGAGAGCCGGCTTTTCTTGAATAAAGCCAATCAATGCCGACTCTTTTTCTGCAGTCCAAACATATTTTCTGGCATCCATGGTGATGGCGTGAGCACGGTATGAAATGGCTTCTGTGTAGCCCGAAAATTAAGCCTAAGTTTTCAGTGACGTCACTGGCGAGTCGAACCTGATTGGTTCAATTATTCACGCTCATGGATTTCGATGGGAGCTTTCCAACAAAACGAAAAGGACCCATCTTCGCTTTGCGGGCTAATGAAACCGGTTCAAACGCCCGAGAAGCGGTTTTGCTGTCCCTTGGTGACGAAATATAAGCAAGTGTGTTAACCCCTTCGTAGGAACATTTTCCCATCTGCTGTTCCCTTTTCCAATAGGTTCCACCGACTGCTTGGCGAGAACATAGTTTTCACAAAATGAATCGCTTGTTGGTAATCCAAGTTTTCTCAATGCATGATTTCCTGAGTGTCCTAATCGGCGATGCCAAGGTTCAGTTTCTTCCGTTTCGGCACAAATGTGTTCGAAACAGTTGGAATGAAGTCACTAACGTATTGTCCCTTGGAATTCAGTTCGCACAACACAAAAGTGTTTTTCTTTCCTTTGACAATGGCCTTATTGTCCTTGAAAAGTACAGAATATCCAGCTTTCTGTATTTGTTTGACTGAAATCAGGTTGCCATTAAGTTCAGGAATAAACAATACTTTTGTCAGGACAATTTCTTGACCATTCTTTAGCCTGCCACGTATTACTCCTGAACCTGCGACTTCTAGAAGGCTTGATTTAGCTGCTCAGGACACAGTTTTGAAGATGGTTTTAATTCTTCAGACCATTCGCTGTGAGAACACATATGGGAAGTAGTAGTCGAATCCGCAATGAATTTCTTAATTTCTCCCTCACCAACAACAAAGGAGACTGCCGCTGCTGCTGCTTCTTTAAATGGCGGTTTCTTACGGGTCAAGTTCCTGCAGTTTCGTTTCTTATGCCCGAGCTTGCCACGATGATGGCAGACCGCAGTCCTATAACAAAATCTTGCTATATGTCCCTTTTTATTACACTTGAAATAGACCACAGTTTGTTTATCTGTCGAAAACGCAATATCATTTGACAATTCACTTCTCGGAGCTTTCGTTTCAGACACCCTCCGATCTTTCAGCAACGCTTCGGCATCTAACAGTCTGCTGACAACAAATTGCAGGGAAATATGTTCTGAAGGTTGGTTTTCAATAGCAGATTTCGTAGAATCATATTCAGAAGGCAACGGCATCAGAATATAAACGATAATGTCCATGTCACTTATTTTCACACTGCACGATTTTAGCTGATTCATAAGTCCGTTAACTTCGTTAAGATGTTCTTGCATGGATACTTCCTTCTTTTTTACCATAGCACGACGTTTTCTTATTAAAATTTGATTTACAGCTCCATCCTTTAAATAAGTGGATTTCAGTTTAAGAAAAATGCTGTCGCAAGTATTTTCATCCGATAGCGACACCAAAACTTTGTCGCTAAGAAACGATAACATCAAGGCAATAAGCCTTCTTTACTTAAAAACTTATCTAAGTTTTTCGCTACGAAAATCGGCTTGATTCTTCTCGCCCAGACACCAATTCCAGTGGTAAATGAAATACGGTTTTTGGGAGTGATTTTGATCGTAAACTCACCTTCCTTCCGCATATCTTTTCCCCTCAAGGGCACATCTTCAGGTGTGACGGGATTCACGACCCCGAGGTACCCTAGTGTCTTGTCTCCTTTCGTTTTTCCTTCTCTTTTAGTTTTTGCCTTTCATTCCCTCCCTCGAAGGTAGGTGAGGGAGCTCTCCATGAGAAGCTGTTGCCACTCTGTTTGATTCTTGCTTCTCATGGACAGCAAATTACCCCCACGTGTTGGCCGTGCTTGGCGACCCATTGGACAGGTGGTACATTTCTGTCCCCGGTGTATCAATTGGCCGGTATCCCAGCCATTTGGTTGGTCTGCTCAAGGGAATCAAGCAAAGTATCACTCCTTGGGCTTGGCGTTAAGGGTGGTCACTGTCCCCGGGGGTGACCCTGAGCGTATAGGTTCCGACTAGCACCAAGGTAAGCGCCGAGGCTGGAAATGTTCCAGAGCCGGTGACTGCCTTCCCTTGCTGGGCTCCGTGGTGGGCGGTGCCGTCGAACTTAAACCTTATACCATATCATATGGGTAAACGAAAATCTAATCCCTTTAGTGGGCGTCAAAATGAAACAAACAAATCATCTGTAGCACCATTTGAAACTTTCTTTGTCATTCATCGTATGTCAGCAAAGAATGAAACTTTTAAATCGGTATCACCGTTTCTTGTTCAAAAGGCTGTAGTAACGAAAGGCTGTAGTAGGCACTTCGATACGGAGGCTTACTAGTTGAAGTTAATTCTCGCAAACAGTCCCAACAACTACTCAAATTAAAAACATTAGAATCTATTCCAGTAAGTGTGAGTGTTCATCGGACACTCAATTCTTCGAAAGGTGTCATAACCTGCGGGGAATTGTTAAATGAATCAATTGAAGAAATCTGTAAAGAGTTACAATCCGAAGGAGTGACTCATGTACGCCGCATCTTTATTCGGCGGGATGGGAACCTCCTCCCTACGAAACACCTAATTCTGACTTTTAACTCACCAAGGTTACCAGAGTCAATCAAGGCAGGATACATTAAGTAATCTGTCAAGCCTTTCATTCCAAATCCCTTAAGATGTTTCAAGTGCCAGCATTTTGGTCATTCACAGACTGCCTGCCGCGGGTCTTCTGCTTGCGCCCGCTGTGCAGTGACACACCATGAGAGCACTGGTTGCTCATCAAAAGAAAAATGCGTGAATTGTAAGGGGGAACATACTTCCTTCTCGCGTTCTTTCCCAAAATGGAAGCTTAACCCGGCATTACACGCGCGAGAAAAACGAACGGGTTTACACGCGCTGGGTATGTCACACCCAGAAATGTTTCTTCCTATTTTCTACAATAAAATCTACACAAAACATGAAACACAAGAAAAGGATAAAAGTAAATACGGGTTTTAAACATATATTAAAAATATTACTTACAATTATTCTGTACATTTCTTGCAAATACAAGCCATATGTTCCATGCATACAGGTTTTAGACATTTTTCACAAACAAATTTAGTTTTTCTGTCCTTTTTCGATCCACATTCAGCGCATCTTTTGTAAGTTACTTTTGCCTTCTTTGCAGATGGTTGGAAGTCCTCCTCCTTTACCAATTTTGCTTTTAAACTTTGCGGGAGCATTGTTTGCTGGCTTCGTATCTTTTGGTAATCCTCTATGAGGTTGAATCCCAAACTTTTCAAAAACGATCGTCGGGGTCGATTCTGAGCCGGTGGTTCCTTAGTGGACAGCAAAAGAACACGGGAATTTATAGCAGCAACATTTAGCATAGCATAAAATACCGCCATAGGCCAACGATTTGTTTTTTTAGCTGTTGAATACGTAGCAGCCATTTCGTCAACAACATCGACAGCTCCTTTCGTCATATTGTAGAAAGTTATTATTTCTGGCTTTTTCGCTTCGCCAGTACTCAGATCTATTGCATTATCGTTATGCATGGTTGACAGTAGAAGAACATTTCTGTTCTTCTTCGGTATATAGGAAACAATAGTCGTTTCTTTCTGGAATCCAAACGTTGAAGAGTAAACGTCCCTTTTTCGTGAATTCAAAAAAATTGGAGGAATTTCTCTCTTATTTTTTCTTAGTGTTCCAACAATTGTTATTTTTTTTTGTAACAGTTCTTGTGAAAGTGGATAGGAAGTGTACCAATTATCCACTGTTAGATTTCTTCCTGAGTTATAAAGTGGTTCCATCAATCTTTTCACAACACTGCTGGGAGAGTTATCTACTTGGAAAGGACCATTAGGCTGCTTGCCTGCATATATTTCCATTTTCCAAGTGTAGAATACTCTCGAATCGACAAGTGCAAAAATTTTTATTCCATACTTCGATGGCTTCTTTGGCATGTATTGACGAAATGGACATCGTCCTCTAAAAGACTCCAGTTTTTCGTCTATTGTCACGTATTCTCCAACGTTGTACGCTTTTTGGCAGTTTTCTACAAACTTTTCGAAGAATTCGCGTATCGGAGCCAATTTGTCCAATTCTTTTCTGCTTTGGCGAGTTTGTATATCGTCGAATCGGAGGCATCTCAGTAAAAAATAAAAACGCGTGGATGACATGGTTGTACGGAATATTTCTATTCCAGTGCCGTCTGTTGCCCAAAGATCTCGAATATATACATGCGATGATTTATGCAAACCAATGAGATAAAGCAATCCAATAAATGCTTTCATTTCCGCCTCATTAGTTTCTTTTGCATCTCTTTCCCGAGAAAAACGCTCTCGAATTGAATCTATAAAAATGTTAGTCCATTGCACTAACTTTTTCATCATATCATAAGATATAAGTAGGTTCCAAGCATCCACAGGAGAAGTTACATTTTTTGAAAAGGGAGTATTTCCTGGGAGTTTTGATACTATATTTTTCGCAGAAATTCTGACATTAGCTCGAAATTTTTCTTTATTCCACTTCGTTGCGTTATCTCTTCCGATAAAGTAATCATCTGTACTTGAATCAGAAACATCGTTTTCTGAATCGGATTCAATTTCTGTTGAAGAATCATGATTACTAAAATATTCTTCATCATCTGGCTCTTCATTTTCTGGAAAATCATTATCTTCCTCTAGATTTTCTTCATCTGAAGAAACAGTATCCAATAAATTTCTCAAATGCTGCATTTCTTCGTCAAAAGTGCGGTAACGCGCCATAATGGAAGAACGATTTAGATGCGTCTGCCTGTACTAAGAACAGTTACAGATATGCTCGCTCTGGGTGTGAGATACCGATCTATTTTTAGAATTCTTTCACCGATTTCCCCCTTCCAAGGTTATGACCTTGGAGGCAGCTACCCAAAGATTTGTCCATTTTCGAATAAAGGGGGGGAAGAAAAACGTGCGAAAAGGAGTTACTGGGTGTGAGACACCCAGCGCGATCAAACCCGGGTTAAAAAGAAGTAATAACAACAAAATTGAAAATGAATATATCATATCCTGAGGCTAGACGTCTGATACTGGCACGAACCTCTACTGAAGGTCGGAGTTACGCTTCTACGGTTAAGACATCTCTTGCCACATCCGAGACACAAACAAAACTTGTAGTCATTTTAACAACCGATTCCGACTCGGATGGACTCTCCAGTCCGATAAAGGAAAAGCAGCCATCCTATTCGAAGACAAGGAAATTTAAATATACTTCTAAATCTGAAAGAGCCTTAACTTTGAAACTTTCAAAGCAGGACACCTCTCTTAAGTCTCTAAAACCTAGATTACTTACTCTTGATTTGTGCAAAGCAGGTCTCGCCACTAAAGATCTGCCCTCTCTTTTTGGAAACCCATCAAGTTCGGAGCTTTTAAAAATCCATTCTTCTGAGGATGATGATTAAGATCTCCAGATGAGTTGCGAGGCCCCAGCAACTCCACTCACTGGTGTTGATAACAGCTCCCCTACAGTTCCTTAATGGTTCCTTTAGTTTCTTGGAATTGTCGCGGCATTAGGACAAAACTTGTGGATGTCAAAGCTCTCGTAAATTCTTTCCACCCTGTTTGCGTAGCTCTTCAAGAAACATTCTTGAAGCCAAATGCACACTTGAAATTACGTGGTTATAACTGTGTGCGGAAGGACATTGATACTGGCATAGCTTCTGGTGGAGTGCGTCTCTTAACCTCCAACCATTATCCCAGTACCACCCTTAATCTACACACATCTTTGCAGGCTGTGGCTGTACAGGTTCATATAAAAACCTTAGTTACAGTCTGCTGCATATATCTGCCACCAAATGATGCCATCTCTCGAAACGACCTTAATATTTTGGTCGATCAGCTTCCAGCTCCTTTCGTACTCCTGGGTGATTTCAACGGCCACAGTACTTTGTGGGGTTCGGAAAGTACAAACTCTCGTGGGCGACAGATGGAACAATTCATTTCTGATTACTATCTCTGTCTGCTCAATAATGATAAGACGTACTTTCACGAACCCACTCGTGCATTCCATACTCTTGATCTGGCTATCTGCTCTCCAGAACTGCTTCCTTTCTTGAAGTTTTCACTTGAAGGTGATCTCCATAACAGTGATCACTTTGCCTTGATCATTTCCCCTGCTGATAATAGTGTGACGCAAAGTCCACCGACTTACTTTTTCCAGCGTGCAGACTGGGCTGTATTTGCTAGACTTGCACTGAAGCAATGATTTCATCGTCCAATATTAGTGATGCTGTCCAAAATATCACTGATTGCATTATTAGGGCCGCTGATGCCTCGATTCCAAAACGATAACCCTTTCCAAAAATATATCCATGGTGGAATGACGAATGTCGCGACTCCTGTAGAGAACAAAGAAAATTTTGGAGTATTTTCCGCAGGTACCCTACCACGGAAAACCTCATAGCTTTTAAACGGGCAAGGGCAAATGCACGTCGAATCCGACGTCGAAGTCAAAGAGAGTCGTGGATAAGATTTATTTCTTCAATCACGTCCAATACATCTTCTGCAGATTTATGGAAGAAAGTTAAGGCGGCAAATGGTATCTATAAAGAATTTACTTTTCCTGTCATTAATACAGGAACAGGTTCATACTCTTCACCTCTTGACTTTGCAAATGTTATTGGTGAATCCTTTGCTGATATTTCGAGCTCTAGATCGTATAATCCGTACTTTCTTGCGATTAAGAGACGGGCTGAGCAGATTCATTTGAACTTTAATACCCGCAGAAGCCTTTCCTACAACTGTAGATTCAAGATGTTTGAATTGGAGAAAGCTCTTTCTGAAACTCGAGTTACTAGCCCAGTCCTGATGGGATCACATATAACATGCTTCGCCATTTAGATACCAATTTTGCACCTCCTACGTCTGTTTAATAGAATTTGGAGTGAGCAAAGTTTTCCTGCTCAATGGTACGAAGCTGTTGTGATTTCCATTCTCAAACCTGGGAAAGTCCCTACTAATCCTTTGAATTATAGACCGATCGCTCTGACTAGTTGCCTATGCAAAACGTTCGAGCGTATGGTAAATGCACGTCTTCTCTATGAATTGGAAAAAAGAAACTGTATTTCGCCTTTTCAGGGTGGTTTTCGCCGTGGATGATCTCCTACTGACAGCCTTGTTCTGCTTGAATCTCAAATTCGCAATGCGTTTGTCAGGAGAGACCATTTTGTTTCTCTATTTTTTGACATAGAAAAGGCGTACGATCGTACGTGGCGGTAAGGGATTCTCCATGCGTTATTTGTCACCTCAGGGACACATCTTCTTTAGGTGTGACGGGCTTCACAACCTGTTTTTTCCTCCTTTTGAGTTTTTTGCCTTTTCATTCCTTCCCTCGAGGGTAGGCGAGGGAGCTTTCCATGAGAAGATGTCGCCATTCTGTTTGCTCCTTGCTTCTCATGGAGAGCAAATTACACCCACGTGTTGGCCATGCGTGGCGACCCATTAGACGGGTGGTACATTTTGGTCCCCGGTGTATCAATCGGCTGGTATCCCAGTCGACTGGCCCCTCAAGGGCACATCTTCTTTAGATGTGACGGGATTCACGACCCCGAGGTACCCTAGTGTCTTATCTCCTTTCGAGTTTTGCCTCCTTTTTGAGTTTCAACTTTTTCTTCCTTCCCTCGAGGGTAGGCGAGGGAGCTCTCCATGAGAAGCTGTTGCCACTCTGTTTGCTTCCAGCTTCTCATGGACAGCAATTTACCCCCACGTGTTGGCCGTGCGTGGCATCCCATTAGACGGGTGGTACATTTCGGTCCCCGGTGTATCAATCGGCTGGTATCCCCGCCATTTGGCTGGTCTGCTCAAGGGGATTAAGCGAAAGTGGCCAACTTCCGGGGCTTGGCGTTAAGGGTGGTCAACGTTCCTGGAAGTGGCCCTGAGCGTATAGGTCCTGGCTAGCACTAAGGTGGATGCCGAGGCTGAGAATTCTCAGAGCCGGTAATTGCCTTCCCTTGTTGGGCTCCGTGGTGGGCAGTGCCGTCGGGACCCGAATTTTTATCTTTTGTGCATGGGTTCTCTCATCACCGACATTGACAAGATATCAGAAACCGCTCGATTTCTCATAATCTCCCTACCAAACGAACAACTTTCTAAAACTTCTCCATTTGCTATAGAAAAAGCACTACAGGGAATAGGCGGAAGCCCCATATCTGTAAAAAAACTCAAATCTGGAGACCTTTTAATCGAAACTTCATCTGCCATTCAAACCAAGTCTTTTTTGTTAGCGAAAACCTTTCTAAATAACCCTGTTAAAATAACTCTCCACCGCACTTTAAACAGCAGCCGAGGTGTCATATCCGAGCCTCAGCTTTTACACTCCCCAGAATCCGAAATTCTTGAAGGACTATCATCTCAAGGTGTTATTGGAGTCAGGCGTATAAATATTAAGAGAGGAGCAAGCTTTATAGCCACCAAACATATAGTGCTAACGTTTAATACAACCCAATTGCCTTCACATATTAAAGCCGGTTATTTAAGATGTAAAGTTCGTCCCTATATTCCAAACCCAATCCGTTGTTATAATTGCCAACGGTTTGGTCACTCTAAAGCAGCTTGCCGTGGAAAGCAGACGTGCTCCAGATGTGCCTCTGTTGACCATATCGCCTCTGATTGTAATTCCATTGAACCCCGTTGTATAAACTGTGATCAGCCACATCCAGCAGATTCCAAAGATTGTCCTCAATGGAAAAAGGAAAAACAAATTCAAGAACTCCGTACTAAAAAAATATTTCATATTTTGAAGCCAAAAATACACTTTTTCCACAACAGAGCACTAATTCATATACTAAAGCAGTAAAATCTTCAGGCTTTCAATCTACTCAAACAGACGAAAAAATCACCAAAGTTGTTGTCCCACCATTAGTTAAACTTAAACCCGTAACAGTCCGGTCCTTACGAGCACAAAAGGCATCTGCAGAAAAGCCAAATGTTTCCTTACCTAAAGATCAATCTCTACACAAGAATGAAAAAAGTTCCAAATCCGAAAAATGGCAGCAGGTAAAGGAGTCCAAGGCAGCCAAACGTGCCCGAGTTTTGGCAGAACGGAGAAACCAGGAATTGACCTTGCCATCTAATCGCCCTCTTACAGAAAAAGATGTTAGGATAAAGACGAAGGTGAAAACTGATAATGACACGGATAGTGATCTAGTTTTATCCGTTCATCCATCTGATGAAGACATGTCCACTAGTGAAGTGGATGAAGATATCTCTCCTCTAAAGAAATCTTAACGGCGGTTTCCTCCCCTTTTTTTTGTGTGTGGTTTTTCAAAACTGGCATCTATTGTCTCTTGGAATTGCCGTGGCCTTAAGAGTAAATTTTGTGAATTGAAGGATATTATTAATATCTCCACCAACCCAACTGCATTGCTTTACAGGAAACCTATCTGAAACCTCATGATAAAATTCAAATAAAACATTACAATATTTTAAATAAGATCCACAATGGTGACAGAGCTTCTGGCGGAGTTTCATTGCTCATATCCAATGACGTTCCATCGGCGCCCTTAGAATTGAATTCTTCTTTGCAAGCCGTTGCTGTGCGGATTCATCTCCATTCCCTAATAACTGTCTGTAATCTATACATACCTCCGAATCAACACGTCGCACAGTCAGAATTAAACAATTTAATAAATCAACTTCCGACCCCTTTCGTCCTTATTGGAGATTTGAACGGCCATAGTCCAATCTGGGGAAGTCCCGATACCAACTCCAGGGGGCTTCAAATAGAGAAACTTATAACAGATTTCAATCTCTGTTTGCTCAACTCTGATCAGGAAACTTATTTTCACCAGCCTACAGGTACCTTCCATTCCATAGACCTTGCTATTTGCTCTCCTGTCATATTTCCATTCTTTGATTTGACAATAGACAATGACCTTCACAACAGCGATCATTTTCCTTTAATACTGAATGATAACAGATACCACACCTCCATTTCTTGGCAACCTCCAAAATATGCATTTGCTAAAGCCGATTGGACAAAATTTGCTCTTTTGGCAACCATTACATCCGATATGGTGCAGAACATCCCTATTGACGAAGCAATACAAAACGTTACAAAAATAATCAACGATGCTGCTGAAACTTCCATTCCTAAAAAGAACACTTCAAGAAAAAAGCAGAGCAAACCTTGGTGGAATCAAGACTGTCAGCAAGCTTCCAAACGACAAAAAAAGGCTTGGAATATGTTCCGGAGATACCCTACAAGAACCAACCTAATTGCATTCAAAAAGGCGAGGGCTGAATCTCGACGAATTCAACGACGTAGTCGAAGGATTTCGTGGATTAATTATATTTCAAGTATTTCTTCTACAATATCCAGTGGCGAATTATGGCAGAAGGTAAAAAAAGCCTCCTGTGCTTCTTTTTCGAAAGGTATCTCTGCACTACTTGTTAATGGATCAATTATATCAGCTCCAAAAGATATCGCAAACTCAATTGCTTCTACTTTAGCGAACACATCTAGCACTAAAAATTACCCTGTTTCCTTTTTGGGCTACAAATTAAAGGCTGAGAAACTTAAACTGAACTTTGATTCTCGGTCATATAACCCATACAATAGTGATTTTACCTTTCTAGAACTTCAATCCTGTTTATCTAGTGTACACAAATCATCTCCGGGTCCTGATAATATTAGTTACAATATGATCCAGCACCTATCTACAGATTCTCAAAAAAATTTACTTTACATGTATAATAGAATTTGGAACGAACACTATTTTCCGGCTTCATGGCAACGTGCTCTCATAATTCCGATTCTTAAACCTGATAAAGATCCATCGAACCCTTCAAATTATCGTCCTATTGCCTTAACCAGCTGTCTATGTAAGCTCCTAGAAAAAATGATCAATCATAGGCTTTTATATTTCCTGGAAGTCAATAATTTACTACATTCTTCTCAAAGTGGGTTTCGCAAAGGCCGATCCACTTTAGACAATTTGCTTGCTCTAGAGACAGATATTCGCCTTTCATTTTTACAAAGAAAGCACCTTGTAGCAATATTTTTTGATATAGAAAAGGCGTACGACCACACATGGCGATATGGCATTCTGAAAGACTTATTTGATTTTAACATGAGAGGTAACCTCCCCATCTTTATTCAAAATTTTTTACAACTTCGTAAATTTCAAGTCAGAGTTGGAACAGAGCTATCGGATTTCTATGTTCAAGACGAGGGCGTCCCTCAGGGTAGCGTCCTGAGTGTGACACTTTTTAACATCAAAATAAATAATATTTTACACCAATTACCGTCAACGGTAAAAGGTCACTTATATGTTGATGACCTGTACATATCTTGTACAGGAAGTCACATGAATTTTATTGAAAGACAATTACAGACGGCTGTCAACAGCATTCAAAAATGGTCCCTCACTAATGGCTTCACCTTCTCTGTCACTAAGACAGCAGGAGTACATTTCTGTCGTAAACGTGGTCTGCATTTGGATCCTGAAATTAAGCTGAATGATCATGTAATCCCCTTTGTAAGTGAAATTCGCTTTTTGGGGATAACATTCGACAAGAAGTTGGCATTCCTCCCCCATGTTCTAAACTTGAGGAAAAGATGTGAACGGGCTCTACGCATTCTAAGAGTTCTGTCAACAACATCTTGGGGAGCGGATCGATTCTCTATGCTCAGAATTTATAGAGCGGTTATCCTTCCGAAAATTGATTACGGATGTATGATTTATGGCTCTGCTAGAAAGAGTGTACTCCAGAAATTGGACCCTCTTCATCATGCTGCTCTTAGAATATGTTCTGGAGCATTTCGAACTTCTCCAGTGAAAAGTCTATACGTTGATTGTGGTGAACCAGATCTTAACCTGCGAAGACAAATGTTATCCCTGCATTACTATTTTAAAATTGCATCCCTCACACATCATCCGTATCATACTTTTCAACTTCGTCCATTTCTACTCCGGTTACAGGCGACTAGAAAATCATTTATACCCACTTTTTTCACCAGAGTAAACACAATTTTATCTGAACTAGGCATGGATTATTTGAAAGTCTATCCAAAGCGAAAGAACTATTTTCCTCCCTGGAAAAGTAATGATTTCTATTATCTTAACCCATTTGAAAACTTCATCAAATCAGACACAGCAGATGTTACTTACCTTAAATTATTCTTGGAACATAGAGCTCATTATAATACTTTCATTCCAGTTTATACAGATGGGTCTAAGGTACCCACACATAGTTCTTTTGCAGTTGTTTTTCCGGACAACATCTCATGTTTTAAACTTCATCCTTCTTGCTCAATTTTCACAGCGGAAATGACTGCAGCTCTGCATGCTTTGGTGCAGATCTCAATCAGACCTTGTGGTTGCTACATTATTTACATTGACTCATTAAGCGTCCTGCAGCCCTTACAATCATTTCATTATCATAGCCATCCACTTGTTTTTGAAGTTTTGGACTTTTATCATAGGCTTTATTCTAGAGGTTTTACTGTTTTATTTTGCTGGGTTCCAGCCCATGTGGGAATTAGTGGCAACGAACAGGCTGACAAAGCTGCCAAATCGGCCGCTCACTTTTTTAACACTTCCATTCCTGCATGCGATCTGAAAAAACATGCAAAAACTAATCTCCATTTAAAATGGCAGAGGCAATGGAGTCTTGAGACAGAAAATAAGCTGCATTTTATTAAACCTTTAATAGAAAACTGGCCTGTATTAAAAAACAGAAGGAGTGACACAATAATAACTCGTCTACGAATCGGACACACGAGAGCTACACATCGATATTTACTTTTTGGCGAACAAATGCCTATGTACCCACATTGCAATTGTAGCATGACGGTTTTACATATTCTCATTGAATGCCAATATTTCAGTGCTCAACGCTTGCGCTTCTTCCGGACAACTGTTGTCACACTGCCAGTGTTGCTTGGGAGAAACCCTCATGTTCAACTTATACCCTTTTTAAAATCCATAGGGTTTTATTCTCTTATTTAAACTTGTTCGTTTTAACACATTTTTCGATGCTTTTTTAACTGTATTAATTACTACTTTTTATTCAACTACCTTGTTAGTATCTTAGCCTTTCGGTAAACATTCATACCTTGTTTTTACCTATAGAGAAACTGTTTTGGCATCGTGCAAATTAAGCATAGTTCTTGGCGCAGTATAGCCAACAACATGGCTCTTGCGCCATAAAAATCCAAACCAAACCCAGTCGACTGGTCAGCTGTAAGGGGATCAAGCGAAGGGGTCACTCCTTGGGCTTGGCGTTAAGGGTGGTCACTGTCTTTGGGGGGTGACCTTGAGCGTATAGGTTCCGACTAGCACCAAGGTAGGCGGCGAGGCTGGAAATGTCGAGAGTCCGGTGGCTGCCTTCCCTTGTTGGGCTCCGTGGTGGGCGGTGCCGTCGGGCCTGAATCTCTAACAGTGTGGTATGGGCAAGAAAAATTTCGTCCCTTCAGTGGGCAATAAAATGTTTCGATCCTTTCGAATTCTTATCCTACATTTTTTATTGTGAAACGTATATCTTCAAACAAAGACACTTTTCATAGTGTTTCACCATTTTTAGTAGAAAACTATATCGGACACAGTAGGTGAAGTTAAATCCATCCAAAAACTTCAATCAGGGGATTTACTGGGTGAAGTCGCCTCATCTAAACAATCGCAACAAATCCTGAAACTTAAATCAATGTCCACTATCCCAGTTTCTGTTTCTCCTCACGAAACCCTGAATACTTCTAAAGGTGTTATCACTTGTGGAGAATTGTTTCATGTACCGCTGGATGAAATCACTGAAAAGCTGCAAAGTCAGGGAGTGAGCCATGTACGGCGTATAACTATACGGAGAGATGGCCAGCTCCTAAACACGAAGCATCTTATACTTACTTTCAGTTCTCATGTATTGCCGGAATATGTCAAGGCTGGGTATATGCGATATTGGAAGGTTTATGGAGTACCCGCCCCCCGCAGGGGGGCTACCTCCTATCATTGAAGACTGTAAAGCATGGCTGTGAAATATTTGGCCTGTACTTTTGTCAGAATGGTAGTGACGAAGTAAAAATCCAGGAAAAGTTCATAGTTCATTGTTGGCGCCTTTGAACTGTTAATTGGCATCTTGGCGATCAATGGTTGCCATAATATGTGAGCGCGCCAATGCGAACTTTAACTACGCACTAGTCTTGTCTCTCGCTTGTTAAAAAACCATGTATATAGTTCTGTGTGTGTGATCGTATAAAAAATGTTGTGATCGTGAACAAGGGCCATGCTTGAACTTTCTTATTCGACGGACATTCAAATACAAATTCCACTCCACTGCTCTCCATGAGTTTGGACGGAAACATTGGTCCGACTCACCGGAGTTGAATCATACTTGCCTATGTATAAATTCTTTGCTAAGAAGTAATTTCGTTTCGTTTTGAAGCAGCCCTTGTTCAGGCTTTCGTCAGTCCACAATAAACGTTTCTACCAATCAAAGCGATTCCTCTGAAAAGGAATAATATATTTTGTTTGAAGGAATAAATTGCGTCTCATCATGACGATAACAGAACTTAATCGTAAGCAAACGGCTTACAAAAATAAGCTGAAAAAAAATCGAACAGTTCGTTAATTCGTTCCAATCTGTAGACGAAACCAAGGATTATATCGAATTAACATCAAAACTGAACAGTATAAACGATATACTTAAAGAACTGGATAACCTCCAAAACGAATATTGTGCTCTTCCTGATAAGGTAGAATTGAATAATTCATTGGATATTCTAATCGATATGGAAGAAGATGCAGAAAAATTCAATGTAAGCATCCTTGTATTTTTATCGAAATATGAAGAGCAGAAAACAGAAAACGCTAAATTAACTCCAAAGAGTCATATAAAATTGCCAGATCTTCCGTTACCCACGTTTAGTGGAAAATTCCAAGAATTCGAAAATTTTAAAACACAATTTATGAGTGTTATCGGAACTAATGATTCTTTAAATGAATCTCAAAAACTTATGTATCTAAAAAGTGCTCTTAAAAATGAAGCGGCCTTAATACAAAGCGATCAAGATAACTTTGATTCCCTTCTAAAGGCGTTGGACAATAGGTATGAAAATAAAAGAGCCTTGGTTGACATACATATCGCCGGTATACTTTCGATTAATAAATTGCATAGTGAAAATCCCACTCAAATTAGATCACTAATTGATACTGTTCGGAATCATATGCGATCTTTGAAAAATCTAAAATTAGAATCAAATTCCTTGTCAGATGCAATTATCTTACATGTATTAAATAATAAAATCGATAAGGAATCTCAAAGATTGTTTCAATTAAGTTTGACTACCACCCAGGTACCTAGCTTACAAGACTTTCTTTCGTTTTTAGAAGTAAGATGCATTCAACTAGAATCAGTCATTAAATCAGATTTCGCAGGTAAAAGTATTCCGATAAAAAATAAAAGCTCTTCCGGTGTAAATAATTCTCGCTGGAAATCTTTTTTGACTAAAGATAAAAATAAAGTATCGTCTGCATCCATTTCTAATCAAGGTCAGAAAGCATGCGTCATCTGTAACCAATTCAAGAAACATTCTGTGTATAATTGTGAGATGTTTTTAAATCATTCCCCTTTCGAGAGATATGAACTTTGTAAGAAGCATAACATTTGCACAAATTGTCTGAATTTTCATCCATCTAAATCGTGTACTTCTAAATCTCGTTGCCAGATTTGCAGTTCATTCCATAATACTAAATTGCATCGAGACAAAACACATGTATCAATTCCGTCCACGGCAGAAGGGTTTATTGATACTGCTCCCAAGGTCAACTCCGAGCAATGCTTTGCTTTGCGTTCAACGGATAAAAAGAATTCAAAGCCGATGAAATATTTAATGAGTACGGCTGTAGCTTATGTAAATGGAATGCCAGTTCGAATAATTTTGGACAGTGCTTCAGAAATAAATTTTATTTCGAGCGATTGCGCAATAAGTTTGGGTTTAAAAAGAAATCGGATTCATTCTTCTGTTTCTGGCATTAATGGGCTCGCGCAAGATATAAAATATGAAACAAATGCTATTATTTTAAATAAAGATAATTCATTCAATAAAGGCTTAAGGTTTATGGTTGTTCCTAAAATATCATCAGTCCTTCCCTCTTGTAATTTAGACATATCAAAACTTTCTCTGCCGAAGCATATTGAATTAGCAGATCCATCATTTCATAAGCCAGCTAAGATTTCAATGCTTTTGGGTGCACAAGTATTCTTTAAAATTATTAAAGCAGATCAAATCAAAATAAATGATTCAATCACTCTGCAAAATTCGGTCTTTAATTACATAGTTACTGGAGGTCTACCGACAGCTGATGATAAACTGCATTGCTTTCTTCTTTCCGAGCAAGAAGGGTTAGAAAATTTAATTTCTAAATTTTGGCAGTTAGAATCAATGGAAGATGAATCTCTTAATTTAAATTCACAAACCAAGTTGTGTGAAGATCATTTCGTGAATAATCATCGGAGAGATCAAACGGGACATTATATTGTTCAAATGGCCTTTTTAAAGGAACCTAGCTGTCTCGGCGAATCAAGCAAACGGCTATTCGTCGATTAAATTCGTTATGGCGAAAATTAGAAGCCAATCCAAATCTTCAACAGTTGTATCGAAACTTTATTCATGAATATTTGGATATGGGACATATGGAACAAGTGTTCGAAGTAACGGAACCAACAGTTGCATATTACATGCTGCATCATGGTGTTTTACGTCCCGATTCCAAATCCGCACCGCTTAGGACTGTTTTCGATGCGTCCTGTGCTACTACGACTGGCGAGTCGTTGAACTCTATTTTAGCTAATGGAGGAGTCATTCAGGACGAGTTATTTGCGATATTATTGAGATTCAGAAAAAATAGAATCGGTTTGATTTCGGATATCAAAAAAATGTTTCGTATGATATTCATAGATGAATCTCAAAGAGATCTGTTGCGAATCGTTTGTAAAGAGAGCATCGATGACTCAAAACGTATAAAATGAATAGGGTTGTGTACGGCACAACATGTGCTCCCTACCTGGCACAACGAGTGCTTAAACAATTAGTAATGGATGATGGACACAATTATCCATTGGCTGCCTCAGCTGTTAGTAGTGACATGTATATGGATGACCTACTTACTGGCGCTGCAGACATCTATTCTGCTAAACAGCTTAAGGAACAACTTATAGCGCTTTTCAGAGGTGGAGGCATGCAATTGCATAAATGGTCCTCCAATTGCAAAGAATTGCTCGCAAGTTCGGAAGCTTTTTAAGCTCAGACCTTTCTTTACGATATATAATGCCCGCGGCAAGGACCGAATCCCCAGGCGCTCCGTTTTTCCTAAGACTATTGAATTTACGGTATAAAGCTGTGACACGGTTACATTTAACACGGAGAGTATCGTTCCAAAAGGAAAAAGTTTTATTATACCTTAAAGGTTTCTTTTTAAAAGTACCAAAGGCATCCTTGGAACATAATCCATGAGGGTTTTATAAAAAAGATCGATACCCTCCAGTGAGGATACCGATTTAAATAAATTTTTAAGAAAGACGAAGTCTTTCCGGAAACGATAAGAAAATTTATTTAGTGAATATTTCGATTTAAAAATAAAATCATGGGGAACAGAAAAATCACCCGCGAGCTGGACACAGATAAACCTGTGGTCGCTGAGGGAATCACTGTTATCTATCCACCAGGAATCTAAAAGATGCTGGTGGACGGTAGAAATTAAAGACAGGTCAGGGAAACCTTGACCTGTTGATGAAATAAAAGTGGGTCCAAGATCCGTACGATTACAAATTGAAAAATTATTTAAAGTTAAAAATTCCGAAATAGCCCTGCCCCGATGATCTTCAAAGTCATAACCCCAAATCTGGGATCTGGCGTTGAAGTCACCGATGAGCAGGTTACAACTATTGTCTTTACCAATATCATTAATTTCCAAAATAAGTTCATCGATATTATTGTGAGGTTGCAAGTATAAATTTGTTAAAGTAATAATAAAGTTATGGAAATAAATTAATATCGAAACAGAATTTAAAGTATTTTGTTTGAATGAAAAATTTAAATTGGAATTTAGACAATAAATTGAACAATTAAACCTAATAGAAGAAAAAATAGTTACCGAGGGCATCGCCCAAGGGAAAACCATCAATTAAGTACGGATCCTGGACACAAACAAAATCAAAATTTTGAGCCTCAGCGGTCACAAAAGCAGCACTGTGCGCAGCCCGGGAGTGATTAACATTGATCTGAAGCACCCGGAGAAGGACCATAGTCAGTGAGCCGAATTAAGTTGTCCTTCTGACGATGGTAACAATTGCAGTTAACCCTGTCATTGGGACCATGATTAACATTAAAACCAGATTTAAATCTCTGATTGGATTCGGTACAATTTATACAAACAATATCTTTACAAGTATCGATCAAATGATCCAAACCACACATTGCACAAAGAGAATCTTCCTTTTTAGGACACCACTTAGTGGTGTGGCCGAAGCGCCTACAGTGGCGGCACTGCTTCACACCAAAGAAATTGTCAAAACGGAGACGAGAAAACTCAAAGTAAAGTCCAGGTTGATCAAAAATTTATTTGTAGATACTTGGATCAACAGAAGCCACCTAGTTGGTGCTCCGGCGGGCTTTGATGAAGAAGTTGATATCCATTAAAGCATTGTTTTTGGAATCGGCAAGGAAATGATTTTTCGCAAGGCGGTCTTTATTAACCACGTTATCGGCACCCAGAATAATAATCTGGGGTCGACGTCGTTTCGGACTAGAGACAGTAAAACGTTCTTCTAAATTGGGTAGACAGTTTATTTCTGCCTCCAAGGCTTGTAAGTCGGCGTCAGTGGGGCCTCAATAATGAGACCACCCTGGCTGACCTTACCAATCCTAAAGATTCTTGTTGAAGAATTTCGAGCCGTAAGTATGTTTTCAATTACCTTGATATTTTCCTCTGAAATAGAAGGTTTTGTTGGCCTAAGAAGAACCACATGATTGTCCCGTTTAGAAATAACTGGGGCGTTTGACAAAGTAATAGGGCTAGATTTCAAGACCTCTGTATATGAAGGCCTAGGCTGATCCAGAATAGTACGGACCTCCTTAGCAGTTTCAACTAAAGCACTTGAAGTCTTTTTTTTAATTCGTCTTTTGCATCGGTGAGATCGGAACTGACCTGTTGAAGCTTGGCTTTCAAACTTTCAATTGTATTTTCGCAATCTCTAACCTTGGCCTGGTGAAAAACCAGGTCAGTATCGACGTGTTTAGCTTTGAGGTCAAATTTCCATCAGGAAAGTTTCCCGAGCAGCAAATTTATCTATTATAGGTAGAATAAAATTTTCAATTATTCCGTCACGAACGGCAGCCTTGATATCTCTTGATTTTGTAGTAAATAGTTTAGATAAGTCTTGTAAGCTAGTAACAAGAAATTCAGTTAAATCTTTATCAAGATTTAAAGTGTTAATTTTCTTGACAATATCCTCAATATTAGGGATAACTCTTGGCTGAGAGCTAGTTCCGGGACCCTTGGTGGTCTTGGCTCCATCATCGCTGACAGTAGATTTATCCGCAGGCTTCGGCATGGTGAAAATAGGAGAAAGACTCTTGCTGAAGTTGTCAACAAAACTATTTCTCCTACTCATAACAGGAAGCACACAAAAATACATTATGGAAAACATACCATAAATATGGTAAACATAAATTCAGCAAGATGATGCCATAGGTAGTACTGAAATTCCAGAAAAGGGCAGAAAACCATTCAAAATCAATGACGAAATAAGAACTTGAGCAGAGTGGTGCCGTGGGTAATCCTGAAATTTTTCATCAAAAACGAGGTTTCTTGAAATCGGGCGGGTCGAGGCACGCCAAAATTTCAGAATGCAGTAGGGGGCCCACGAGATGCTCGAAAATGTAAAAAGTTCCAAAATGTTTTGTAAATTCGGGAAATAATCACCAAAAAGGTCCATCCACCAAAAGCAGCCGGAAAATCCACAGCAGCAGAGGACAATCAATCAAGTAGAAATAAACAGCACAGCAAGCAAGCAATCAGGTAGAGGCGCGTGATCAAGCCGTTGCTTAGCAACAGGGGCGTGTACAAGTCCATAGGCTTAATGCAGTAATTAGAAGAAGTAGAGTTAATTCCATAAATAAATAGGTAAACTCACAAATAGTGAAGTTACAGCATGACTCTTGAAAGGGCCGATACAGCCATGCAACATTCACATACTGAAAGCAAAAAATAACGCTGATTAAGAAAGATATGTGGCGAGCAAAAAATCTCCCAACCACACTCCACACGCGCTGAACCGATTCTGAGACCTGTCGGGTGTCCCGTCTGCTATCTGGGAAG
This sequence comes from Araneus ventricosus, assembly GCA_013235015.1. Classification (NCBI taxonomy): domain Eukaryota; kingdom Metazoa; phylum Arthropoda; class Arachnida; order Araneae; family Araneidae; genus Araneus; species Araneus ventricosus. The sequence continues at coordinate 36,843 of BGPR01011459.1, forward strand.
TTACGTTGAGGCGGCGTATGCGAGCGTCGCTCATTAAAGGGAAAAGTGTTACTACGCTGATTTAAAAGTTTCTCAAAACAGGCAAGCTTTTCTTTAAATTCTGCTACGCGTTTTGCACCGTATAATAAAAATTTATGGGGACAATCAGGCAAACCATTAGTTACGTATTCTCAAACAAGGACAAGTCATCTATATTGTCATGCGCCGCAATTTGATGCATCGCAATGAAGTATTCTGCAATTGTTTCAGCACGTTTTAATTTCTGCTCCCATCAATAAACGATGGATATCAAGGGAAGAAATTTTAGTTATAAATTCGGCAATCAAATTTTGTTTTAAAACCTCAAAGGAGTTAATATTTCTTACAGTAGAAACAAAAATTTTCGCGGGCTCTAACGACGATTTCTTAGTAAGTAAAATTTTTGAAACATCGGATATTATAGGTAACAAATAAATCATCTAAATCTGCCAAGAATAAATTTACAGAATAGGAATCTTTGCCGTTAAATTTTTTTAACAGTATCCTCGATATCTTTACTCAAAAAATGAAATGACGGTTGCGGTAAACAATTTAGACTTAGTGCGTTTAAATTAATATTATGAGAAGAGGAACTCATCTGGCAGTTATTAGTTGGAAGATCCGCAAGCCGCTGATTTATGGCTTGTTGCAATTCGCTAGGAAGAGCAGCGGATGAGTCATTAAAAGAGGCACTCGAAAGAACAGCAATATTTGCATTCGATGAAATTGGGTGTGTGCCAAGAGTATGGTTTTGCTGGTTAGTTTCATTTTCGTCTATCTCTGTTTCAGAGCTAAGCAACTGTTCTTCAAAATCAAGGTCAGTTAATTCATTAAAAATGCGATCGTTTAATGTATTGACATCCGTGGTGATTTCAATGTGAAGCACGTTTGGCGGCGGGATAGAGACGGGGACTTTTCGGTTCCGAGCCGAAGATCCTAACCACTAGACAAAAGGAATTCACAATGTCCGGAAGCGGATATTGGCTAATATACATCAGAGTAAGATGGCGTAGCACGGTGCACTACAGGAGCAACCCCCAGCTTGTTTGATATAATCTGAATATCAAGGAAGCGATGTGCTGCCTGCATATGCGCAGATTACTGCCCAGATTGATGGTGCGCAGGCATGTGCAGACTTTGTGCTATGAAATGGTCATAGACTTTGCGTGCTGTGAAATTCGTCACATGCTTTGTGCTATGAAATGTGTCATAGACTTTGTGCTGTGAAATGTGTCACAGGCTTTTGTGCTATGAAATGTGTCATAGGCTTTGAATTGGGAGAGCTGTGTTGCTGTAGGAGTTGTAGTGCTGCCATCTGGTGAATGTAGCAGAAGATGGAATTGACCTTATTTTTGGTGCTGCCATCTATTAGTGGGACTGAAAGTTGTTACGAGTCACCACTTTGGCGGCGGAATAGAAACGGAAGTGGTACCAGCAAACCTGATCCTTACGACTAGCAGAACGAGCGCGAGAATTATTTCGCCGACTCATACTTTTGGATCTTCGAAACTGCGACATTCTATCAATTTTCAGTGAAAGTTCTCTTATTTGAGCTTGTAAATTTGAAATGCAGTCATTAGGAATTCTCGTTTCCGGTACTTTCGTTTTCACATGAGTAGAGCATATTTCATTACCAGACGTTACGTCTGCAATTTTATCCGCCATGATAGATAATTTATTAAGATCATCACTAGAAGTAGTTAAAATTGCTTGCATCTGTGTGGGCAAGCGTTGCAACCATAAAGATCGAAGCAGTTCATCGCCAACGCGGTTTCCCGCCAAATCCTGCATCTGACGTAAAAGCATAGACGATTTTTCAGGCAAAGGCATGGCTGATTTTTCAGGCTCCTTTGCTGAAGGAGTGGTAGATGATGTGTCGACTCTAGGAGATTCAAGTTTACTTTCAGAAGAGTTAACATTGTACAACAAAAGATGAGCTGGTTTAAGTCTATCAATAGTGACAGTCACTTTTTTGTTATCCTTGAGGATGATGAAATTTTTATTTGTTCGTGACAGAACTTTATAAGGTCCTGTATAAGGTTGCGACAAGGAAGGTTGAACAGCGTCCACACGCAGAAAGACATGGGAACACACACTGAGATCTCTGTATACAAAAGTAGGTTTTGCAGAATGATTAGATGTTGGAGTTGCTTGCAACTGCTGAATATGGGCTTTTAGTTTCTTTATGAAACCATTGTCTGCAGCCTGTGGTTGCTGTTGGACGAAAAATTGACTTGGCAGGCAAAGATTTTCGCCATACACAATTTCAGTAGGGGAGCACTGGAGATCTTCTTTGAAGACGGTGCGAAGACCACGCAAAACAGCAGGCAATGCCGACAGCCAATGAACAGATGTGTGGCACATAATGGCTTCTTTCAAGGTTCGGTGCCATCTCTCAATTGCGCCGTTTGCCTAAGGATGATAGGCGGCTGTGTGTGAGAGACGTATTCCGAAGATTTTCGCCAGAGAGTGAAATACATCACTCGTAAATTGTGTACCTCTGTCTGTGGAGATCCGCTGAGGAACTCCGAATCGGGAAATCCAACCACTATACAGAGCTTGAGCAACTGTCTCTGCTCAGATGTCAGCAAGTGGCATAGCCTGAGGCCACCTGGAGAACCTGTCAATGGCTGTAAGGCAATAGGAGAATCTTTGTGATGATGGAAGAGGACCTATAAGATCAATGTTGATATGAACGAATCGCTGGTTTTGCACTTTGAACTCCGCGAGCGGTGAGTGCACATGGCGAAAGATTTTCGATTTCTGACAAGCAATGCAAGATCTTGTAAAATTAACAATGTCTTGCTTCATCTTAGGCCAAACGAAACGGCTACATATGAGCCTAACTGTGGCCCGCACACCAGGGTGAGCAAGATCATGTAGGTTGCGAAACACTTGATATCTATGCGATTTGGAATGTAGGGACGGATGACCTGCGTGGAAATATCACAGACATCTCTTCTTGGTCCAGAGGGCACCAAGGTGTCCTACTTGTCAAGTTGATTTTACTGTTAATCATATTTTAATTGAATGCCCTTCTTTTAAATGTCATCGTGAGTATCATTTTAATTCATCGTCTGTAAACTTGCTAGACTTGGTGGGTGAGATATACCATCCAAATATTTTTAATTTTTTAAAGACCATTGGGGTTTTTTATGAGCATTTAGTTCTTTTAACTTGTTTTTTTGCCTTCTGTACATCTGGATCATTTCAAACAATTTCTTTTTTACATTTTCATTGAATTTTAAAAGTTTAGTACCACTGTGTTGAATTTTAACATTTGATTGGCGCAGTTTAGCCAAAAATGGCTCTTGCGCCATTAAACCTTAAACAAACAAACAACCTTAACATAATTCTTTCTCAGGTTCTCTCGCGATAATCTGTGCCACATCTGATGGGAGGAGTGGCATTAATTGGGTAACCCAATCAGCTTTATTTATTTTTAAACGATTAGCTTGGCGCTCGAAAACCACCAAGTAAAGGCTTATATCGTCGTTTCTCGAGTCAAACCTTTGAAGGACATTCTGTAGTTCCACACAATTATATTTGGTGTTACGTTCGCTACTTTCTGACGTCTCGGGGAAAGAAGTTTGTAATTTAATTTTTTCCAGCTCAAATTGCCCATCTCTTTCCTCTTTCTCCCGCTGTCTTTCCAGCACTTCTTTCTCCTGCCTCCGGACTATGATAGCTTCTAACATCTCTTTCGCAAATTCCTCCTCATAGTCGCTCGAATTTAAGGTTTACAATCGTGAATTTCTCATCAACCTCCTCGCCTAATTCTCTAGCTAATTCCGTAAGATCACACTTCCTATGTTTAGCTATGTACGTCATTATTCTTTTAACAAAAATACAGTTAAACTAGCAAAAATGATAATCTAAATAAAATGCAGTACGTCAGTACATTCACTCACACTAACCGAAAGTAGAAAACGTACAGAATTAATTTACCAGCTACAACCAGCAACCAAAAAAAAACCAGCTTGGTTTTCACTAACGGTTATTAATTGAGCACCTTTGTTTTAGAGTGTTCTGCACCGAATGGCTTATGAATTAAAGCCTTACAGTTTTATCACTATCAATACTTTATAAAAATACGAACTAAACAATAATATGAAATGCTTTACATAAAATCTATTCAAATTTAGCAATGTACCAAACTTAATGCATAAGCTATTTAAGAAAATTAATTTGGTAAAATCAACAAATACAGGAAACTAATTCAGACAAAAATTACAATCGTTAATTTAACTATATGAATAATTGCTCAAAATAGGTATTAGATGAGATTCAGTGAATACAGATATACAAAACAAACTAATCAAGCATATTATTTAGCATTCACAACAGATTCAATTTATTAACATGCAAGAAACTTTTCTGCTTGCCTTTTCTTATTATGCTTGCTGCTTAACAACAATCGTATGACACGATTCTTTTAAAGTTGCACGTGATGTTTAATTCTTTAATAATTACAATTTATTCAAAGCGTTGCGATTTACTTTGGTTTTAGAATGCTACAGTTATATATAACAAAACAATCAAGCATATTATTCAGTATTCACAACAAAATATTAGCATGCAACAGAACTTTCCGCTTTCTTTTTCTTATTAAACCTGTTACTCAACGACAATCGTATGACACAATTCTTTTAAAATCACACCTGGTGTGCTATTCTTTAATAATTATTATTTATTCAAAGCGTGGCGCTTTGCTTCAGTTTTACAATGTATTCCCGAGTATATGCAAAATTCGAAAAAGTTACCGCTGTCTCGAAAACTACTTTTTCTCTTTAAATCACTGTCTTGTTTTGACGTACAAATATTTCTTCAATATTCCCTTAACGCTGACGCGTTTAATATTGTTGCAAATTTCCTAACATTGGTGTGTTTATAACCAAAACACCTGGCACTGAAGTGCAAGTTTTTCTTTCACAAATATTCCTCTGAAACGCTGGTGCGTCGAATATTGTGACAAGTTTAATAACACTGATGTGTTCACAACAAAATTTCTAGCACTGATGTGCACCTTTTCGAGACAACGATAAAAGTAATTTCAATTCAATGGGGAAAACATTTACAAAAACAAAAGTGAGCTGTCACCTCTGATTTTTTGTAGACGACACTCTAATCTTTTCAGAATTCCTTGGTTCATCCTACCGACTGCTCCAGTTAAGTTCTTACTCTTTGCCTGACGGGTGCCGATATTCGAAATCCCCCTGCCATCTTAGGTTCCATCTCTCATTCGCCCGCCAAGTTAGATTGCGAGTGATGTTTCTTCAGTGATGAAAGAAAATAGGCAGGCTGTCTACTAAAAGATATATTATACGACATTAATATGCATATCCTTGAATAATACGCACACAGGTTTTAAAGAAAGCAACAGAAAGAGAATAAATGCATGCAGTTTTTGATACAGGTTCATCTCGAAGATCCAAACAAAACCAACACTCTCCTTCGCGTCGGCTACCGTCCTCTTTTCTAACTCCTCCACTACCCGTCTTCCCGAAACTCCTGACCCCATCTCTGGACAGAATCTAATCATTTCGCTGCTGAGGAATCACACGGAACTTTACAGTAATAATAATAAATAGGTAATTATTGCAAAAGGTATTATAGACAAAAAAATTTTTTAAATTGTTTCACAAGAAATTAATTCATTGGTATATACATCATCTAATCTGACTCCTTAAGACCTTTCAAGTGTAGTCTGTAAGTCGACACTCTCGATCAGGTCAACAATCTTTCAAAACGTAGAGATTCTAATGTCGGCAGAACTTCACACTCAAACATAAATATTTTTTTGCTATCAAAAGAACAACCAGGCAACTCAAATTTTATTCTGCTCCAAAACAGGATCACTTCCATCTATGCTAACAAAAGGCTGCGAACAAACTTCAGTGTGTTTGGAAACAAACCTTCCTCTGCTTGGGCGACTTTTGGCTACTGCTTTATCAATGTGATGACCAAGAGCTTTCAGTTATCTTTTCTCCCGTTTGGGGTAGGTGATAGACGAATTTCAGCTAGTAGTATTTTACTTCTTGACTGAATGTAAGGGCAGATCTAGCAGTGAGGGATTCATGTAAATTTTTTAATGTAGAGTCTGATAGCTAAGCATGCTAGAAATAGAGGGTTCTACTACACTCCTACATTTAAGCCTGCCCAAAGCTTTTAGGGATAAGTTTTGATAGCACTATTTGGCTGAGATTTTTTAATGCACTTTCGATGAGGCTCACTAGGGGATACTTGTGGCTTTCTGCAATATACTCCTTCCTGAAATCTCATGAATTGCCTCATCGAGGCGTTAAAATATCAAATGTCAAACACCAATTCGATGTCTCACCAGAAATCATCACTCGGTGCATTTTTTGACGGTGGGGCTGTCTAAGATTAGGTAATCAATGGTACTAATTTTACGATTTTTTTTATTCAGTGTATTACAAACTTATTTATATTTTTAAAAACAAGTAAGCCATGATATAAATTTTTGCTGGATACCAGGACAACTAGGCATAAGAGAAATGAGCAAGTGGACAGAGCTGCGAAGACATCTGTTATTAAGAAACTTTTTGTTCCTCTAAATGATGTAAACCAGATTATAAAATCACCATCCCATAAGAAATGCTTCAATGGGACAGTCAGGTGCACAATAAACTGCATTGCATACAACCGTCAATTAAAGGGTTTAAACACGTTAATTTTATCTAACATAGCTGTTAAATTAACAAGACTTAAGGTGGCCACACATATTTCACACATAATCACAACAAAGGGCGAACCCCCGCTAAGTGCACATCATGCGACACTATTTTATCCACCGCATGTTTTAGTGAATGTCCCAATTATAGTATTAATTTTAGAATAAAATATTTTAATAATCCGAGTCCTAATTTGACAGACTTGCTGGGTGATGCTCCGAGTTTTAAATTATTTTACTTTCTTACTGATATTGGTCTCAGCATCTTGTTTGATTAATTGTCTTCTGGTTTTTCGTTTTTTTTGTGCATTTGTTTGCCTTTTAAAGTTTAAAATTAAGAAGTCTTTATTCCCTACCTTGTGTTTTGGCGTAGAATGGTCAGACCAGAAACTTTTTTTTGCGCCGCAAAACATAATCAATTGGAATATTACCAAAAATATTTCTAATTTTATTTCTTTGTGATGCATTAGAAATTTAGACAATTTACTAAATCTTTAACATCAAATTTTGATTTTATCAAACCCCAATTACTTCATTCATGTATTTTTCATTACAAGCAAAAATGGCAATATCATCTACATATACTAATAACAATACAAATGATTTATATACATATATACAATTACTAGTCAAGAATACTTTGAAAACCCAATTGTATTAGGCTATTGTAAGCTCACTATACCATTCTCTGCTTGTTTTAAACCATACCAAAGCTTTCTTAAGTTTAAAGCACTATTATTTTCATTATCAATTACAAAATCAGAAAGATTTGTTCCATAAAATAATCCTCTGTGCATTATAGGTAAGCACTTTTAATATCAAGTGTTATATGTACCTCATAGTTATTAATATAACAATAAATAATCTAATCAAAGGTAAAATTTATAACTGGAGAAAAAGTATCAAAGTAATCTATAGGGAAATTAGGGGCACCTTGAACATAGGGGCACCTTGAACCATCGGCATTTATTCTTTTATTTTTTATTTTCTCACATAGATATTACCACAGTACTATCCAACTAGTTCTATATGATTCATGCAAAGCATTGTTTATTTGCCTTGCTTGATGCCATTGTAAAGTTGTGTTTAAAATCCACATATGAGAGTAAAATCTTACAGGTAAGATAACAGTTTTATTTTGATGAATGTGCTTTTAATTGGTTTCTTTTTACTGAACAATTGTAATGTTCCCAGATGATGATGATTTGTATCATAGTTTTAAATATAAGTGTTGCACCATAGCTTTCTGTCCAAAGTAAATATTTTTAAAGATGGCAGTCAACAGGGGCACAGTGAACCACAAGGGCGGATTAGAACCTATGTTAATACCCCATTGAAATAAAAATAATGTTTTTGTTTAATGTATGGAAGAATAATGTATATTTATTTATTTGATTTATAGATTTTACATTTCAGACAGACATGTATACTATTTGATTTAAATATCAAATAAAAGCAATAATAATGAATTGAAATATAAGAACATTAAATTTTAAGTCAGTTTAATTTAGATAAATTTAAATTTTTAATTTAAATATCAAACCAAAAAATCAAATGATTTAAAAATCAAGCATCATTTAAATAATGTGTAAAATTAAATCAAGAAATGAAAAAAAAAAAAATGCTCAAATAAATATGATGTTTACACAAAGGGACAAAAATGTTATTAATTTTTCGTATTAAATGTGTGAAGAGTAGGATAGTGTTTTAGTTTAGAATAAAATAATAAACTACATTTTTCGTCATTAACTTTGCTTGTATTGATACAAGGGACTTTTATAATTATTCAAGAATAAATAAACGGTATTCTAAAGCAGAAAAACCTTTATTATGTTGAAATAATTAATCTATTAAGAAGAGGAAGATGACAGTTGATATATATGAGATTGATTTTATAGACAATATAATTTCATTTTAGATATTTTTAAACCAGACGTAGAAAATTAAATTTACATAAGCAGAAATAGAATTGTGATGTGTCTTCGGAAACCAACGTACTGCTTCCACTGAGTTCGATCGATGTGTTTGCATTTCATTGTCTACATTAAAAAATAATAATTGTCAGAATATGTGTTATAAGTGTCAACGTCAATTCTAAGTGGTCGGTGAAAAGGCATTTATCACTTTCGTTAGTTTGTAGTGATATTTCACGCTAGAATAACCTGACCCTCGGAGGTTCAAACTACCCCACCCAAAGGGCACATTGAACCATTTCATATAATATTTTAAAGTTAGTTTTTCTCTATTTTCTTGGTACATTAATTGTTTATATTTCTGGCTTTCATTTTGATATAATAAAGTTTTTTTAGAACCTCACAATTTTCATATTTTACATTAGCTTTTGTCCACATACGATCATAAAATCTGTGGGTGCCCCACTCTCTACCTTCAATCTGCTTGAAACCTTGTGCTACCAATCTAACCCTGTACCTTTTAATTTTCCAGTAACATTGGCTTTTTTAGTGTATATACCACTTATTCCCCAACACATTTTTTTGGGTCTGGAACAATCTCATCTCAGGCTTTTTTAAAATTTCAAGTTCTTCTCTCATCACTACACAATTTCCTTTCAGGTACATTTTGAGTTTCATACAAAATTATTGGGGATTTTTAATATCTATAAAATGGCTTCACTATCCAATTATCCTCAACATCTGTTGGAAAGTCACCTGATTGAGTTCCAATTGCATTTGGTTTATTATCATTTAAAATTAATTGGAGTGAAAGTCAAAATTATCGGAGTTATAATACCCTTACTTTCACAGTATTTCTTTAACTTCATTCTTACACTTTGCCTCAGGATAACATCTATCCTTCCTTTAGTTTTACCTTTCTGTCTAGTTACACAAACTCGTTTCCAATCGCACTCAGTTTTGTCTGAAGGTTGGGTATTGGGTTTCGTGCCGAAAACTCAAAATCTGAAAAAGAATCAATCATCTAAATTTATTTATCTTTCATTTGAACGTAGAATCATTAATATGGATTTATTAAAACTTTACGTATTTAGTTTCAGTTGCCACCACTTTTGGGAAAGAAAATTCTATATCTAAATTATTTAGTGCATAGCCATTATACCTTTCTGTTAGGCTCCTAACAATTTATTTCTATAACGTTTCGGTATGAAAACGTAAGCTACACAACCCTATCCTTTTAAAATGCCTCTGAAAATTTCTTATCACTCCAGGCAACAGAGTTTTCCGTAAAGCTTTGCAGGGAAATCTATTTCTAAGATATTGGTATTTACAGAAATTCAGCCATAGAATTCTTGAAGTTTACTTTCATGTAAAGAGCTCTAACCTCTTCTATTATTGTTCTATTATATCATCAACAACACCATTCATCACTGGTGAGTAAGACAGATTGCGCTCAATTTTAATACCTTCGTCTATACTACTCAAAATAATTTGCACTACATTCTGTGCCATTATCACAGTCTAACCCTTTTGATTTTTCTATTAGTTAATCATTTAAAATTGCTTGTTTATACATAGCCATAGCTTCATTTTGTGTTAATACACTACTGCATATCGAGAATAATCATCAATAATACTATAAAAATATTCAACACCACCTAAAAGATTTAACCGATTGGAGTCCTCATATATCCCATATGCACAAAGTTCTTTGGTACGACACACCCTGACTCCAGAGATAAAAATCTCAGGGTTTCAGTTTGGATAGTGTGCGTAGAAACTTTATGAACAAAAAAAAGCTTACATGTTTTAACATTGACGAAAAACATGTGAAAGAAAATTATAAAAACAATCAAAATGTGTGCAAAATGAAAGAAAAGACTCATGACAAAACCACTTTAAGTGGGTTCCAAGGTTCAGCTGCATCTAGCAATAGCTTGTAAGGAGGACTCTTGGAGGTCTAGGCATTGAACCTCTAAAAGTGTTAGCACACGTAAGTCTGAAAGGGTCTTGGTGAAGGAGAGAAATCTGGGTCGGAGTCGGATGAACTGGTTGCGTCAGTGGCTGTTTATAGGTTCTCATTTTTCCAGTGAGGAAAAGATATGATTTTTAGATATTTTATTCTTGATAGTTTTATTTGAAAGTATGCTTTCCACCAAAGTTGATTGTTTCTGCACTTGGTTTTGTAAAATGAATAACGTCATGTGACAAAAGTTGCATAATGGAAGGTCTCCTTTTTCCCCGCATGCGCAGATAATATCTGAATGATGACCGGAATCTATAGAGATAGATGGGAAAAGGACCGTGGCCCAGTAAGCGAGGATGGATTCTCTTGACCATAGAAGCTGGGAGTTACAGAGTGACTTTGGGGAGTATATTAAAATTGCTCTCCCAGTGTCGCCTGAATACCATTCTCGTTGCCATTTATTGAGAGAGAGGTTGATTAGCATTTTCTTTAGATGACATTTCAGAGGCCTGAGGATGGAATTGATCACTTCTTTAGTAGCTTGTTTGTAGGGTTGTCTGCTGCTTCGTTACCGAGGAAACAAACATGCGCCTTTATCCAGTTAATTGCATTGAGTGTATTCTGGAAGGAGGAGCTTGTTGTGTTTCTTAATTGGGTTAGAACTTTTGAAGGAAGAAATTGCTCTGAGTGACGACTCGCTATCACTCCAGATTGATGTTGATATTCCTTAGAATTAGCCTAATTTATAGCCTCTTTTTTATTACTGAGTTTCGGCGAAATACGGTATTATGTGGGCTTGGATTTTGCCGTCCACTGATGAATTTTGACGTTGTTTGAATGACACAGAAAGCGCAACTGTTTCACCTTCTAATATATGAGCCATCTGTGTAAATAGCCTCAGCTGGGGGATGCAGACTATTGAGACCTATCCTCTAAATCAAAAGTAGTTGAATGAATGATAAGAGGAGGATTTGGTTGTTGAAAATCCTGATATAAAGCTTAGTGCTTACAATTGCAATCCCTGCGAAGCGACTTACTCTAACGAGATGGATTCCATTTGAACTTTGATATGTGAAATGTCTTCGATCACTTAT
>BGPR01011460.1:7965-26604 GCA_013235015.1 Araneus ventricosus
GGTTCTGGAGAATTTTGGCTATTGTCATTATCTGTTCGATTTACTAGTGCTTCTGGAGAATTTTGGCTATTGTCATCTGTTTGATTTACTAGTGGTTCGAAAGCGTTTTTAGTCATAATGCCGTTAGTTGGGCTACTAGGAATTTGAGGGTGTTTAGAAGTTTTCCTCCTTGGGGGAGAGTGAAATTCCCTTTCTCTGTTATCCTTATCATTATTCCTTGACTTCCTGCCATAGCAATGCGCATCATCACAAATTGGTAAGGAATTAAACTTACCCCTCCATTTCCTCCTCAGCGAAATGGATCTCTTCGACTTTCTCCTGGTAATCTGGGTAGAGTCCCGGTGTGTCTCATCACCCTGGTTGCTTCCTTAAGAGAGTCCAGGCTAGCACGCTTGAGGTTTAAGTTTTGCTGGAGTTCCATCCTATCGTTTGCAGTGGTGCTCAGGAGTGGTATGGCCACAAATTTCTCCGATTCTTAAAAACCACCCTCTTCTACCAAAACTGTTACTAACTGTGTCCCACCCCTCCTAATGCCGACCCCGTCCTCACCCCCCATCGCTCTGCCTGAATCCTGTCCCGCAGCTGCATCTTGCACTGTTGTCCACGCTCTGTTAAGACCCGGTAACATATTCACAAACCCTACCCTGATAGAACTGAGGCAGGAAATCGGACAATATGATTGGCTCGCTTCGCCGAGAGCCGATGACGTCGTTCTTTGCTCTCGTGCGTGTATTTTTCATTAGTACAATTTCTTACAGTGTGGGATGTTTTATTTTTTATAATATTTTAAAAAATGAGATCATTTTTAAAAATATTACAACCCACGGAAGAATGTTTTCTGTGCTCAAGTGTGGGAAAACGGAGAAGAAAAGTAGGACGACTCTTGTTTTCTTATGATTGCCGCACGCTACGTGCGACAGCTGAAAACGATGTCACTGCTCCTTGTAGCCAATGATATTGACTGATTTCCTGCCTCAGTTCTGTCAGGGTAGGGTTTGTAAATATGCGACCCGGTACACACGTGCGATTTGTGTCGTGGAAGCCATCAACAAGTCATTTACGGTGAAAGACATAAACGGGTCGAAATACACAGAGACCAGCCGGCCATCCCCACTTACCCCCTGCGGACAGTGTCGCATCTACGAAACTTTTTTCGGGCCCGGGGAAAGTTTGTCGTAGATGCGACACTCTCCGCAGGGGGTAAGTGGGGACTGGCCAGCTGGTCTCTGTGTATTTCGACCCGTTTATGGCTTTCACCGTAAATGACTTCCACGACACAAATCGCACGTGTGCACCGGGCGTTAATTAAAGTGCCCCTATTCAGCAGTGGCGTAGGGATCGGGGGGGGGGTATAGGTGCCCCGGGCGCCACTCTTAGGGGAGTCAAAACATTACTGCGTTTCTCTCAATTATTAAGGTAAAATAGGATGAGGGTTTATAAAAATAATTCCATTCTCCAGGTGCCACTTACCCTCGCTATGCCACTGGATAACAAAGCGTTAGTGAGTTAATGTCACTTCTCAAAGCCAAATTCTATCAGGAGGTGAAAAAATGCCACGCCCCGAAAGACGTTCACGCAATCTAAACTACTAATGACGATTGAGGGGGGCGAAAAATGATATTATGATCCGAGCGCCACTTACCCTAGCTACGCATCCCATCATGGCACCGGGAGTACACGGATATGAGTTCCTGCCGGATGAATAAGCAGGAACTCGCTTCCCCTGTGGGTATAGAAATGGTGAGGTTTTGGGATCCTCCACCAGTGATATTACGTACCTCCTTAGGGAAGGGTCGGGCCGCAGCCCGGTGTGGGCTACTAGGTCTCTGGCCTCAGTACTCGAACTATTGCAGCGGCTGTCATTCAGACGACCCGGTTGCCAAGGCAGGGCGGGGGTAGACCCAGTTCTTGTGGTTTCCCTAGCTACGCCACTGCTTTTCAGAGATGCATCATCAATCAGAAAAGTGAACAACTTTGTGTATGTGTTAGGAAATTCTGCATTTTAAGCTACGAAGCTTGCATCTTTTCTAAATTGTCTCTCGTACCTTTACTCTAAGATTCGAAGCATTCTTTCTTTAAGATCTTACGTCATTTCTTTGAGCTAGTCACTTCACTTGACATCCATACTAGCAGCTATTTAATCGGAATCGTATGACGTTGTCTATCCGATTCCCGCAGCTGATATGTAGATCTGATTATTAGCAGAGTATATATGCTTGTCTCTACTATGTCAATTTGGTACGGTCTGTAGGTCCTCTAAGCATTCTCTCCTCGGAGAGACTTCTGTGCCATGTAAGCTGTTGCTGTACCTATAAGATGTAGGACAAGTATCAATCTTGTTAAATGGAAATGTGATCTGTAAATATGTTCTTAAATGTCTCTTTTAACTTATAAGATACGTCATTTAAGAAATGCTCTATCTCATAGAAATTCCACTGCACGCAATAAGCCAGGACGCTTTTAGCTTATTATCCAGCAGCTCTTCATAACTAGTGTTACTCAAGCTGCCTGTCTCTACTTTACGAGATTAACAAGTGATATTGGCAAACTCGCTTCCTGTGCCTAACAGTATGAGATAATAAAATGCAGTGGCGTAGCGACTGCGAGGAACAAAGAGGACGCGAGGTCTATTGTTTCCAAAATTACAAGAATGCTTCATAATATAAACGGCACCAAGTCGAAAAAATTCGCAAATGTTCTAAGGACCTTCGCTGTAAATCTCAATGGTGATGCACAAACAGCCCCTATATTCGGATTTCATTTTGTAGGCTGTGGATTTACTGTTGAACTTCATTCTTGGTCCCCCTTTTCTTTGAAGAGATCCCTTCTGAACAGTGGCGTAGCTAAAGGCGGCGGAGCTTCGAAAGAGGCGGCAAAAATCAAACATGCAGATAAACAATTTTACAACTGAGAAGAGCAGCGTCATCAGCTTAATCATTGGCTACACAAAAACATAAACCAATGTAATTAATTCGCATGTTTCGCCTTCTGCCTATGAGTTGTCGATGCGAAAGAGAGATTCCACACAACCCATCTGCAGAGAACGAGTGCGTCAAACGACGAATCGTGTTATACTAATAAATGGGAACTTTTTCTAAATTTTTATTTCTATTATTATTTGGAAGTTTATGCGCCCTCTGTAACTTGTGAAGAAAAAGCGACATGTTTCAAGTTCTCTCCGGGCGGCAAAAGTTGCAGTTACACCCCTGCTTCTGAAGGCCGGACATTCACGGAGAGCTCCAAAACCCGTCTCCGAGGCGAAAATCCGTTGAGAATGAGCGTGTTTGAAAGTTTGGATTTTCATCTTCGCTCGTTATCCATGTTGGGTCATAAAGCTGAAATGAGACCGTGAGGAGGAAGAGCGAGCACCACAAACTGTGGACTTGTGGGGGAGGGAGAGTGAGGCTCTCTAGCGAAAGCGGGAGGAGGAGTAGGCGCAGTGGCCTCCGGAGATCAAAACGACCGGTTATGTGGTTTGCATGGAACCTCGGTGAATGACCCACCTAAATGGATGGGCCGAAAATTGGAACGGTGTGGAGCGAAGCGCTCCAAAAGTCTTGGAACAGTCTCTCCGTGAATGTCCAGCTTAAAAGGTGTTCCGCAGCACATTGTTCCTGCTTCACGAGTGCGAGGATGTTCAGAGACTACCGCCGGACAGAATGCAAGGTGATGCAACACCGACAAGTGGAGAAACGTTTCGTGCTCACTTCGGAGACAATCGAGATGGTTTCCGAATGACTGGCCTCCTCGTTCTCCGGACTCGAATCACCTTAATTTCCAGTTTGGGGAATCCCCGGCGAGACCGTGCCTTTGGAGAAAGCATGTGGACCTGCCTGAACTCAAAGCAAGCATAACGAGCCGTGTTGCAGCGATTCCTCGGGATCAACCGCTCATTGGTGAATTCAGCTTTCATCGCTGATATTTAATTTCACTCCTCATCGTATTGTTTTCAGCGCCTCACGCTTTTACGATTTTTGCTTTGACCTTCAGATTTTTGAGCAAATAATTTTTTTTTCCATTTTGGTACGCTCATGAAAGCATGCTTTTCTACCTTTTAGTCTTTATTTATTTATTTAAAGAAAAGCACACCACAGAGAAAACTCCATTTACAGAGTGCTGACAAACACACAAAGAACAAAAGTCACATGAGTAAATAAAAAATAAAAAATACTTATGCAAACGTATATATAATTAAAAACGAAAACACATAATCACAAAACTTTAAGACACACTATGACACCAAAAGCTGTAATATTTTTTTAAAAAAAATTTAAAGTTCATTTCCAAAAAGTAAGGGTCAAAAAGTCAAAACACGCAAACACCGAGTCTAATAAAAAAAATACACTAGGAGTTTAAAAGTTTAAAAACGTAAATACACACTTGATGCACACTTTAATGCATCTAATGATTATGGATTCTTGTAATCAATTTTTCTCATATTCGCCACCAGATGGCGCCTCTCGCATTTAAAATAAAACCACATAAGATGAAGCGATTATAATTAAATTCTGAAAATATTATGATATTTTCATGTCATCGGGAAAACACACCTGTTGTGTGCGATGCCTGACCACACCAGGAAAAGGGCGCTGCTGTCGCCAGTGTAGATGTAGAAGTGACGCCCTGAGCGTTGCAAGAGGAAGGGGTCAGAGTTGAATAAAATGGTGAAGAGAACAGTCCGCTAAATTTTTGTGTTGTGATTTATTGTGAGTGATTAATTACAGAGAGTTATTAGAGCTATCGAATGGCCAAAACAGCACCTGTACAGAATTTCAGAACTGTAGCGCCTCATGGAGTGAGTGAAAAATCGGTAACAAAATTCCCGCTTTGCAAACCTGAAACAAGTCAAGTTGAATAAAAGCGTGCAAAAACACAGCAGACAGAAGTCTGCTAAGTATACACGCCATGTTTCGTTATGCCAGCAATGCATGAGGGTGAATGTGCACTGTGCTGAAAACACGACGTAATAGTAGTGTGTTTAATAGTGATTTGACAAATAGTGCATCTCCTAATAATCCGAGTACATTCTAACAAGGGAACATTCTAACGGAAAGTGTTAAATGAAACGCATATTGAATAATATTCCCACGTGTAAGGTTTCAATGCCTCTGTTTTTCAAACACCCCCCTCCACACGCACACAAACAGCAAATCGGAATCCTTCCGAAATTTTTAATACGATGCTGCCTAAATTTAACTTAGATTAAAGAGCCTTCGGAAACAACAGAGCTTGAACTATTCGGTTTCTAGAAAATTTATACGTTATTACTTAGTTTGAATACCTCGTATTAATGTAACTGAACCCTGCGGTGAAACCAATATTTTATAATAATGCACAACACTTGGGAACTCGAGTTCAAATTGGCAAAATAAATAAATGAATAAATATCGTTACATGCTTACTATTGCCACAACATGATTGAAGAAATGTAAACAATTTCATACTTATTCTGTTTTGCGCCACTGCATTTAAATTATGTCTACATTTTTTCAAAAATTAAAAATTATGTTTATTAAGAAATAAATAAAGAAATATCAATGATAGAAAAGTTGCAAATTTTTTATTTTAATTTTTTAAATTGATGCAAAAACCCCGAGTTCAATTCAGAAATTGCATTCCACACTATTTTTTCTACGCCTTTTTTACTTTTTTCTCGTTCTTTTATTTTGTCATTTGTAATGAATTTTTTTACGTGAAAAATACAGTCTTCACACTATTATGAGTTTATTGTACAAATGTGTGAAGAAGTCAAAAATACAGATTTTTAGAATATTTCGGTAACCAAGAAATTCCATTTGGGTCAGAATCTTCCATAACAAATCTTAAAAATAAGAATAATCTTCACCTTGAAATTTAAATTTAGAAAATATTTCATATAAGAAAGATTCAAGTCTTCATCATAAGTTATTCAAGTGATAATTCTGCATATAATTGCTGTCATAAATTATCTTTAAAAGCAGTTACTAAAACCTGTTAATCAATATTTTTCTTAAGCATTTAATATCATGTGATATGTTGCGCAGGCTAATTAATTACTATTTAACTTTATCAATATGGTAACAAATTTTCAAAAATGTGCTTCTACAAACATCTGCTTTTATAAGAATCTTGACAGAACCGGCTTGAACAAAATCTGGGCCAGGTGCAAAGTTGACCTGCGGGGCCTTGAAATAAATTTCGTACAGCAAAATAATTCATTACCTTTTTCTATTTATTATACTGCACAATTTGGTTTGGAACATGAAAATGATAAATAGTTAAATTATTTTTAATAAAGTTAATATTTCAATCACACAAAAAATTGAGAATAAGTTGTTTACAATACGTTATTTTGGTTTCATTTTCTTGCATGCTTTATAGTAAATTCGTTGATAATATCATAATATAGTTTTTTTTGTTAATTCGGATTCGATAGATTTGATAAAGAGGTTTTGAATTAATGCTAGATTTAAGCAATTTTAAGAAAGATCTTTCTGAAGTTGCGACGGTAATTGGCGAAGGTCAATATAATTTTTAGAACAGCAACAAAATTTGGATCCAATGCAGATAAATTGTTTTGAAATAAATTTTGTAATAGTGTGATCTGTGAAGGCAAAACTCGACGACAAATTTTGATTTCGTTAAATAAATCAATACAATCAATTTTCATCAATTTTGCAAAATCAGTCAGCGGCGCGGGGCCTA
Organism: Araneus ventricosus; assembly: GCA_013235015.1. Taxonomy (NCBI): domain Eukaryota; kingdom Metazoa; phylum Arthropoda; class Arachnida; order Araneae; family Araneidae; genus Araneus; species Araneus ventricosus. The sequence continues at coordinate 14,650 of BGPR01011460.1, forward strand.
GTGCGCTTGCACCGTTCGAAACCCCTCGGGCCGGCTCTGAATCTTGATATTCACATATTCAATCGCTAATTTCCCAACATATAAACACCTTAAACAAATGGAATACATAAAATTCTAGATAAATATGGGCGGGAGAGAGCAATTAAATCCAATAAGAAATAAGAGTAATTTTGTGGAATAATATTTATTTTCATAATTATTTAAAACTCGGACGTGTACCGTGCAGTAGCAATATTAAGAAAATTTTCGCACGAAAGCAGGGAAAAATTGCCACTCACCCAATTAATTCTATGATAACATTCACTGTCGAGAAACAAATGGCAAAAGTAATCATTTTCGACGAGATAAATAAAGAGCTGTCACTGTTTTAACTAAAATTCAAACTCACGATTATAATTCATAAATATACAACAAGAAAGCGTGCGAAAATTCTTCGTAAGACGAAGAAAGCACGCAGTTTTGTTCGCCACTGGTTCCAAGAATGAATATGCACCTGCTTTTATATGCGACGTTTTTTATATATTCTAATGAACCCGTTTCTTTGCTTTTGTAACGCGCACGGCATCTGCGCATCGCGTCACTTTCTTTGCCTTGTAAAAAAACTCGGTTCTCGAAACGTCCGCGAGCTGCGAACGTTTAAACCAGGGTTGCCATATTGGCCTATTTAAGGCCAAATTATGGAAATTTGGCCTTTTTTCAAAGCCATTGGCCTTAGGAATTTTCATTTGGCCTTAATTTCATTTTTGGCTATCTTTTCGTTAATGACTTTTAGAACAATTTTTAATTGCTTATTTTATTGTTTTTTTTATAAATTTTAGATATTACACATTTCAAATGATATATAACGAGCTGTCAAACGAAATAGCTCCTGAATAGAACAAAGATGTTTGAAATTTCTTTCACTTAAATTTTAGTTTAATAATAGAGCATTGAACATATGCCTATCAAATGGGATTCGTTTTCATGAAGGAGAGCCTTTTTTTAATAGTAAATGTCGTTTTCAATCCATTTGTCAAATTTGGCCTTATTTTTAAGAAGGTTTGGCCTTATTTTGCTATTTTGATCTGGCAACCCTCGTTTAAACAACGGAAACAAAGCTGGATTCATGCCAGTCTGCTGCTTGAGTATTCCTTGCACGGGTACCGACCATATGGTAAGGGAAAAGAACGCAAGAGAGCGAAAGATCAAGATTACTCCTCATTAGTACGATACTCACGCGACATGTGCAAGTGTTTTTGGGAACTGCATTACCATCTTTACAAGTGTTAACAAGTTCTTATAACAGATGTGGCAACAGCGCTACATCTCTTTTCTTGCGACTTTCATCTCGCACCTGCGCTAGAACAGGAGTAATATAAAAGCTTCCGTGCGTCATCTTTAGAACTCTCTTTCTACTTTCTCGTATACGAAGTATACAAAGAGAAAGTATTGTAATCGTCAAAAAATTCGAACTCGAGATTTTGACGGATCTTCACGTCTCAGACCTCCCTGATTCCGAAAAACACAATTTTGGAATTATGTCTGTCTGTGAACACGATAACTCGAAAACTATTAGAGCTACGGGGATGAAATTTGTCTTTAAACACAATTTGTAGGTTTCTATCAAATTTTGGACAAAATCCGTCAACGGGAAGTCTGTCTGTCTGTATTCCGAAGTCATGCGAACACTATAACTCAAAAACTTGAATAGCTAGACGGATAAAATTTGGTACACAGTTTTATCGTCATGAATGTAAGTCCATATAAAATTTTGGGCAAATCCGTCAAAGGGTTGACTGTCTGTCGGCCTGTATAATTTACCATTGAAACCAATCCGCTGTCTCCACGCGCATGCGTACGGAAGCAATCGTCTGTGCTCGCGAAAAGAGCGAATTACGTCAGTTTGTCCTTGAGACGGCAAGAGTGAAACCTAGCAGTGTGCGATAGATGCGTTTTAATCGGTACGCATCTCTTTGAATTCTTTACCTAGATATTTTTCAATCACTATAATGAAAAACCTTCTGGTAGTCATTGGATTCTGGATAACAGTAGGTTCGAATTTTTTTAGCCACGCGGGGGAAGGGGAAACGGCACCTTTTGGGGGAAGTATACGAGAAAGTTTAGGGGAGAACACTCCCGCTGGTTACTCATCTGTGCTAGGTCGACAAGTTTGAGTTTGGTTATTTACTTTAACTTTATTTCAAATCTATTGTTATGTTTATTTTGTTTACAATATGTCATTTGAAGTCCTGCAAAAGCCAGTTGAATACATAACAGTTGTGGACAATAACAACGAGTAAGTTATCTGATTCAAGAGTTGACTGCAATATAGGATTTCGTCGCTCAACATGCAACACCACTTTCCTCAATTTTTCGGAGTCAATAAAGAATATTTCTGCATTCCGATATAAATATGAAACCGCATGTTCCAACCAGAAGTGAAAAAAAAATTCGGAAATAATCGTTTTTGGTTGAAAAAAATTGACTACAGTCGGACCTCTATTTAACGAACCTCTGTTTTGCGAATTTCTCTATTTTGCGAACTTTTGCTTGGAACCAAGAACATTTTGCGAATTTCTTCGTAAAATAACCTCCAAATAGCGAAGCGCATTCTCTATTTAACGAACTTTTCTTGTGATCCAATATTTTTTTTTCTCCCTATTTCTCAAAATATTTCTAAACATTTCAAACTTATTCTTTCTTTTAACACATTTTATGATGATCAATGACCTTGAAGCTGGAAAATGTCAAAGCGAAAGTGTTTGAGCATCCAAGAAAAAAATTTAATTCTTCATGAAGCGGATAAAGGCGTGAAAAAAAAAGGATATTGCCTTAAAATTTGATATTCCTCCAAACAGCTTATCAACCATGATAAAAAAAATCGTGATAAGATACAAAATTATGATTCATCGAATTCTTGTTCAAAACGTTTAAAAGCATGTGTCTATGAAGATGTGAATGAGGCAGTTTTGAAGTGGACAGTGTGAAAAATAAAAACAATACAGCAATGAATTGCGATGAAGATGAAGATGGAAATGATCATGATGCAGAAATCAACAAACCTTCGTTTGATGAAATGCTAAAATTCATTAATTTTAATAGAAAATTTTTTAAAATTGAAAATACAGTGTATTCCCGGACAATGGTTTATTTTATTCTTGTTTTGCTTGCAGATTTCTTTTTGATGGGTGAAATATATAAAACAAATAGATATTAATTTACAAAATAAAGGTGTGATTAATTACTTTTTTAATAATATTTAGTGTTTATGAATTTAAAATCTGTTTTGAGGAGTTTAAAGTATTTAAAAAGGTGGATCTCTATTTTACGAATTTTCCATATAACGAACTTTTTTTCGGGATTTAGCGACTTCGTTAAATAGAGGTCCGACTGTATTTCTTTCCTCTTTAAAATTTCTAAAAATTGAGGTAGGTGGTGTTGAGCGACGATTTAACTCAAGCTACTCCCCACAGAACATAAAACAGGTGGAAGGGGGAAATGAACCAAATCGTAAAACAAGACTGTGTGAAATGAGAGTTAATATTTCAAGGAAAGAGAAGCGAACTAGGAAAGTGCCTTCATTCACTTTCATTTAATTTGTTTCCTGTTCGCAAAGATGGAGTTTTGAAATCTATTTTTCACTCACTTCCTGATGTGCTACAGTTTTGAAATTTTGTCAACTTGTGTATTCTATACTAGTCGCCTTCGGCGACCAGTTTGTTCGTCGGGAATATGATTTCAATTGAATCTTGTATAATTTTATATTCATGGATGGTTTAACAACGTAATTTATTGTAGATTGTAGTAGACATTTAACCCATGTTCTTTTAGTGGCTTTGCACCTGTTCTGTTCATTGTCTACATAAATGTCCCTAATGGAGTCAAATAACCGACCATGCCCATGAAACATCTAATTGCACGTTGCCGGCTCCATCTTCACTTTCTTATTTCTCTTGCAAAATGTGCATTCGATTTCAAAATTAAAATTAAACAATGAAAGAGAAACACGCAATTAAATATTTGTTTAAACAATGAAAACGGTTTGAATTCGTTGCAACAATGAAAAGTGTTGTAAATTATGCCAAAAAATATTTTTTTAAATTTATTAAAAGTAGAGAAAAAATGGTACGGTACTTTATTTGATATCATTGAAAAGGTAATTTTTTGCACTTTCAGATGGTGCTAAAATGACTTTCGTGCTGTAATCTGTTCGAAAGTAATTAAGGAAAAACGTCGAAATTTCGCTTAATTTTTAATTAATTAAAATTCTAATTAAATTCTCAACAAAAAAGGACTCCGAGGTGCACATACCCACCCTCAAAAGTACGTTTGTGCCAATTTCGCAGCTCTATGTCCAGCGGTCTGTCCTGCAGAGCGCCAAAACACAGACACACACACATTCTCCTTTGTTATTAGTAGAGATAAGAATGCACTCTTCTTATTAATCTTAACTTCTTCAGAACTTAATAATCGGTTAATCCATTCGTTTTGATACTCTGCCTGATTATCAGACCGTATGATGATAAATAATAAAATAAACATTTAATATCCGACTGTGTTCGGAGACATTTTTTCGAAAAATAACTTATATATATTTTTTAATATTATTTTTCAACTACATATGTTTTAAAACTATGAAAATATTGTAAAATTAGGCTTTCAAAATAATATTTTTTTAAAAAAAACTGGGAAATTTGAAGAAAAATGACTAAAATATTTGCCTTACGCTAGCAGCCATAGACAAAATCATATTCTAAATATACATAAATCCTTGTAGGAGTACATTTTTATGACAGTTATCTCCGTTATGCTCTAAAATATTTCTTGTACTTCAAAATAGTTTTGAGATATAGCTGAACATAGTCACTAAACTGGTAATTTTTCATAAAAAAATGCTTTTAGTTTATATTTAAACACTTAAAAATATTACTTTATTTTAAAATTGACCTTAGTTTTTAGAGGAAAACATCAAGCATATTACAGAAAACAATCTCGGAAAATTTCATATCAATACTTGAACGACGTTTTGAGAAATCATTGTTACGGTCGACAGTTTTCCTCAAAAATATCATTTCTCAGATAACGCATTTAAAGTTTTCATGCAACTTAAAATAATGCTTACAGTTCGGTAATTAAACACCTGTAACTCCATTTGTAATTCACGTACAATAAAAAGTAAGACAGTATTAGAACGCTTATTAAACAGGCTACAAAATTAAGTCATAAAATTTTTTTTGATAATTTCATCAAAAACGACGATTTTAAACCAGTCGAATACCTTAAAGACAAAAATGTAAGAAAAAATTAGAATAAAAAAAATATCTTTATCAGTAGACCAATAAAAGTGTGTTTTTAAAAATTTATCATTAAATTTATTTTTTTCAACACATTCATTTTTCGCACAAATCGTTTTTAGCTGACGCAATCTCGTGTAGCATGCTAATTAAGGTGGAAAAAAGCTCAAGGTAAGCATGATGCTGATTCAATTTCATTGCTACATATAATTGTGTATAAGGCAGGGGGCTCAAATATCGCCCACTTAAGCCATTATTTTAATCAGAGGGCTTATTCATCTGCAAATTTATCTAAAAATAGTTCCAATCTATACTCAAATATATACTATCCAAATATATACTCAATCACAACTCTAAGTTTAACACACACACCAAAACTTTTTTTGCGACTGCAGAGTTTTTCCTTTTAAAAAGAAGTGTTCCTAATATCGCCCACAATATGTTCCCAATATCACCCACTACATGTTCCCAATATCGCCCACAATATGTTCCCAATATCGCCCACTATATGTTCCCAATATCGCCTACTATATGTTCCCAATATCGCCAACAATATGTTCCCAATATCGCCTATGTCTAAAATGGATTGAAATAAAGTGTAACTTATGCTATGATATTACTTTCTTTATTAAATATGAAAATTAAGGCTGAACAAAAATTTAAAGTAATACAAGACAGCTTTTTTTTGTACTTTTAGCAATGTAGTTAATGTACTTTTCCTCTAAATGAAACATTAAAATAAAAAAGAACTTAGCAGCATTGTTAGGTGATAGGAGATCAACCATGTATTTTTTAAAGGTAGTTTTTCTCTTAATATAGTTCCCCTGAAAGGGATAGAGCGATAATGGGAATACCCAAGTGGGCGACAATAAGAACACTCAAGTGGACGATATTAGGAACAACCTTGCACTAAAAGTTGGCGGCATCCCCCTTCGGAATCGGATCGCAAGCCAAGAAACAAAACACACCGAAATGTAGCAAATTATAGTCACTATCACTGCCTGAAATGATTTAACATTAACAATTGAACTTTACTGATTATACAGGGTGACAATTATTGAGCTATATGAAATAAAAAAATAAAATTTTCAAAAACTACTAAGTTCAAAAATTTTATTCAAATTTTAAAAGAAACTACAGATATTCGAATTTAGTTTATGACATGTTTGATATGCTTGCCATCAATGGCTATGACGTGGTGCAGACGAAGAACAAAATTCTGCAAAAATCGCTGAAGTGTGGAGACACCGACACTACCAGTTCTCTCGAACTTTTCAATCACATTTTTGATTGTTATAACACTTGGACCGGTTGTCTTCAGCTTGTACTCGGTCGCAAATTTCCTTTGAGCCGCAATCGGGCTGTTATTGCTCGAATAGTAGGCCTTGACGATCGATATACGCTCAGAAACGCTGTATTTCGACATTTTCAACGAAAAATGAACAACAATAAGAGTGTGCATGCTCAAAAAAAAAAAAAAACTCAACATGCCCTGCATTCAATCGCCAAGTTTTAACTGAATCTCGCCAACGGTTCAAAAGTTATCGAGGTTTTTTTCATATAGCTCAATAATTGTCACCTTGTATTAAAATTAATAAAACATGATTATTAACTCCCTTTACACGAAAATCAACAGAAATTCCCAGGAAATTGAAAAAAAGGGAGTTCTTCACAGCCTCTTCATTGCTTCGGAAGTGATGCCCCGATAGTGCAGACTTGAATGCGGGAAAAAGGTGAAGATGGGTACCGACTGATCAGAAGACTGCAAGAATGGCAATAAGCCTCAGACACTGGATGCGAGTTCACTTCCGAAGCAATGAAGAGGCTGTGAAGGACTTCCTTCGCTCGCTGGGCACCGATTTCTACCGGGATGGTTTCCTGAAATTGATTTCACAGTACGACAAGTGTATCAATGTCGGTGGCGAATAGGTGGAAAAACAGCCAAAACTTTGTATTTTGTTATACCATTGTATGTTTCGGATTGTAATGAAGCTTCCTTGTGTAAACGCATGACGGAACTTACTTTCCGAACGTCCCTCGTAAATATTTATCTTAGAATTAAAAGCTGAGCGAGATCACCGATTCCCACGCTACCGCTAAAATTGGTGTCAGCGTCGGGATGTTTAGAGACTGATGAACTGTTCTGAATGTTTGTGAACTGTCTGTTCAGGGCCTGAATTAGGCTGGGGATGAAGTTGGTTTTAGAGCGCAAAACTTGCACTTGCGAAATTGTCACTCCCGAATAGGCTGAGCGTCCAAAGCCTAAACTAGGCTGATTTTTAGAATGAAAAACTTGCATTGACCTGCTTCAATTCCTTTCTGTAAACTATGAAATACTGAAATTCTACACTCGCAGAAAAGGTGTGAAACATTTGCACGGATGAAATAAGTAACTGTTCCATAATGTTGTGATTTAATTTTTGTTTAATTCAAATAAGGTTTATTAAATGAAATTAGCAATCCCAGGTTCGACCTTTGTCTAATAATTATTTTCTATTAATGCAATCAATTTAACAGTCAGCATGCGACACAAAGAAAGACAATCAATTTGAAATGTATGGCCTTAAACTTTATTTACTGTACAGATATTTAATTATTAATTTAGCATTAAATAAAATAAGCCCAGGAAGAGTAGGATCATCTAAAATAATTAAAACAGTCTCTAATCAACAGTCTGTAATTGTCTCTAGAGATTCGATATCGTGAAACGTATTTCAAACTCACCAGGCGACGTCACTCGATTTCCAGTCCAATATTCCTTAAAATATATTCCCTTGTAATTTGCAATCCAAGGTACTAGTAAAACCAAATCGCTTAATTGCTTTCTTCGCTCACCGTATAGGGTCTCAATAAAATCTTTTTCATTCACCAGTCAGCCACCGTCACTTGGATGATGAAACTATTCGGAGAAAATCGGCCACTTAAGGTTTTTGCCAAAACCCACCACTTCGTTTCTTGTTACTTTATTCTCAGCTGCCCTTTATATATCTCCAGGTCCAACCTCCGTCCTTCTCCTTGTTGAATGGACAGATGCAGAAAAGGGGTCGTGTCTCTTGATTGTTCTCGACCCTTCTAGGGTTCAGGGGAACGTCGTTTTACTCGCGAGGATTAGAGGGAGGCGTCTTGATCCTTCTCGATATCTCTAGGGTTCACGGGTGGAGCCGTCTCTACAAGATTATTCGCCACCATTCTGGAAATTTCTATTCCAGAAACTTCTCAAATTCACTATGTAATTCACTGTGTTCCAAATTCCAGAAGCAAATGGTTGCGTGGCGAATCAGAAAGGGAAGGGGCTATCGGGCTGCAACCCCCCCCCCAAGAACTAAACCAAAATTCATGATTTAATTTAAAATCACTACAACTGTTTGATCTTAATTTTCATTTTTAAAAAATATTAATAAAATCGTGACAACATTGCTTTCTGACTTGACAGGCTCGAAAATTTTCCTACATTTCTAATCATTCCACTTACACTTGTAGCGTTGGCGCGGTCGAAAACATTTTTTGGCCAGCTATTTCATTGTATTTTTTTATTAAATTATCGAAAGTATTGTAGAGTTCTTTATGATTCTTATTGTCAGGAGAGGAAAGCCTGTAAAGTTAAAGAGTTTTGGTTTACTTTAGCCTTGAGGTTGGACTTCCATCACACCATACAAACTTTTTTTTGCCCCTCCCCCCCCCCCCTAGACCCGAATCCTAGATTAGCCACTGTTACACAACAATAAGCAGTTAAAAACCGAAACTAGGCAGAAGATCCAATGGACGAGTAAAACTTGCACCGATGAACTATTCGGAATTATTTTGTGAACTGTGTTAAAACGTCTTAACTAGGCGGAAGAAAGTAAAGTGATTTGAAGGTGCGCAAAACTTGCACAGGTTGAGTTCTCCAGCGCCGATCCTCCTGTGCACCTGGACTTTGCGGCTTCCTGTGTTCAGTCCTCGTCCTCCTGTTTTTGAGCTTCGGAGAGTGGGGACTTCAACAGAAAAGATCACTTCTGTCTTTATGCTGCTGACCCTGTACTGCTTCTCCGTTGGCGATAATATCGCTAAAACTACAGAAAGTGTTCTGTCGACTACTGTGTTCCTATAATCGTTAAAAAAGTATAAAGTCGGACGACAAATCGCAATACATGGACACTATGCAAATTTTTTACGACTTAACTTAATGTTACCGAATAATGTACCGAAATATATACGTAAAAAATCCCGATATTTTTGGGATTATGTAAAAATTATCAAAATCAGCGGATGGCAGCATGGAAAAAGTATAATAAAGTCGTCTGCTGATTGCATCATCTGAAAGAATAAATAAGCTGAGAAAGCATTTCTCTCCAATTCTAGAAACAAATACAAGTTTTGTAGATGCAGAATTGTTTTATTCTTGCGTATTTTAATGCCATATCGAGAGGATGACACTTATCAGAAACTGAACAAGGCAAAATACCAGCTTTTAAAGATGCTGGTTCCAGTGATGCTGAAATTGCACAAGAAACCGGCATATCGAAGGCTGTAAGTTGACAGCTTTCTCGTTAATCCTGGCAGCTATGGCACAAGAGAGCGAAGAGTGAGACTAAAGATAATTTCTTCAAGGCAAGAGGCAGACCCAGACTCGACTGCAAGCGAAAACGTCTTACTCGAAAATTAGAAACGAGAAGCAGTTGTCCTGTACCAGTCGATCAACAAGAAATGCACTGCACAGAAATACTAATGTTGTATACACGAAAATGAAGGGAAAACCTTCACGTTTCTAAGCGGAGTATTGATTCATGTTTAAATTTTGATCAGAAACATCTAACCGCTGGCACTGATTGGAATGATGCGGTGTTTTCGAACGACAGAAAGTTTCATTCAGATGAGCCAAACGGATGTAAGGTTTACTGGCATGATATTGTTACAAACATGGAAAATCGCTTCCCAGCAATGCAAGTCTTATGGTTGGGAAGAGAGTTTTACAAGGTTAAGCATGGAGTGATCTCAGCGACTGTTATGGCACCCCTGACCTTGGCGACCATTTCGGCGATTTGGCGACAAATAGATGATTCCCGAAAATGCAACCCTTTTCTCGATACTTCTACTAGGAAAGGGAATACACGAGAAAACACCATGTGACGTCACGGCCTGTCGGAGAGAATATTTAAGGACGGCGCCAAGATCAGAGGAGCGTCTTGATCGACTGGTTGCTCGCCTTGAAGCGCGAACATCTTTGGAGTTCTATCCGCTGTGCGAGCTAGTGAGCTGAGCTGTTATTGTCGTCACCAGTTATTTGCTGACTGTTTGTGTTGATAAATATCAAAATACTGAACTGTCATTACCTGTGAATTGTTGTCTGTTTACATTGGTAATCTGTGCAAGAACTATTGTTTCCTGTGCTACGTGTTTTTCTACATATTTGTAAATAAACCTTCATTCTCTCATTAATAAGTGTGAAATATACTTAAATTCTATACAACTTTTTAAATGACTAAACATGTTTGAAACTTAGTATGAGTAGGCAGGGCCGGATTCATACGGTACTAAGCCCTGGGCAAAGATCTCAATTCTGCGCCCTTCTGCATTTATTGCAACCATAACATACACGCCGACATTGGAAAGGTGGCCGTCCGAACCTTAGAGGATAAGATACTACATAGAGAGAGCGCTCCATTGATAACAAAGCCACACGTGGGTGCCAAGATGGGCAACTTTGAGGGGAGAACCGAGTGTTCATGTTTACCACGGTTTGGCTCTCAATCATTAGCTTGGCGAGTTTTAAACACTTGGCTGAACAATTACTGAAGGAAAAGTAACTTACTGTATTAGTCCATCGCGCGGCAAGTAAGGCTTACTCCATAGGAACAACATTATGACGGAAGTTTCCAGTGATGTTGGTGAACTCGTTTTCGCCAACGTTCGCGTGCCTCAGTGTTGGAACACTTCTACAACCCTATAGGCTCTCTCTATCTTACTCTATGGTCCGAACCAGAGAGTCAACGAGGGTGGCCGACGCCCGCGCGCACAAGCACACGGAAACAGACGTGTGTCCAAATTTTGAATTTATCATCATTTATATATTTCGTCATATTTTAAGAAATCATGTATTTCTATTTTTAAGAAAAATATGTTATAAGGATGGGTAAAAAAACACTGATTCTATAATTCTTAGTGAATAAGTATGGATATTTTATTGAATGATGCATTTATTGTTTTCAGTCAATATAATAGAGCAATATATTGTTGTATTTCATAGATTTAATTTTAGTAATATCCGTATAATGATGATATCTTGTTAGTGTTAGTGTATGATTTGTCATTCTAAATTCTTTCATTTTATGTTAAATTATCCAGTCTGTTTTTTCAACAACTTTAGTAACAGGGATGGTTTGTACAGCAAAACTGATTTAACCTAGCTAATGCTCTTCCAAAGCAGAGCTACCGCTTTTATTGTTGAAAACTCCATATACTTGGATTGCCTTTTTTCAATAGTTTTGATAGCAACAGAGTTCTTTTACATGTTAGTATCTAAATGTTTAAACTTACCTTTTGCTCTTAGTATCTATAGTATTTTCAATTTTTTTAAATTTTATTTTAGAATTGGTTATTTTGTTTTAATTAATGAATTTTTAGTTTGTGAACTGCATTATGATATGTCTTGTTTACTTTGTTGTTGTATGTTCATATGTAACAAGTTATATTTTGGTTTATA
>BGPR01011460.1:30175-48525 GCA_013235015.1 Araneus ventricosus
CCCCCCCCCCCCCCCCCCCCCCCCCCCCCCCCCCCCCCCCCCCCATTGAATATCGCTTTTCAGGTCATAACTTATAAGCAATTCTAGCAGACAAAAAACTTTTAGTATAAAAGTTGTTCGTTATCATAAGGTGATAATTCGCTTAATTGAAAATTTTTTTCTATCTTTAGTCGTAACAGAGCTATGGGGAAATGATAAGTTGAGGAGGGGATTGAAAATGGCTTTTTAGCTCATAACTTCTAAGAAATTGTGGCTATCAAAAAAGTTTCAATACAAAAGTTGTTTGTTGTGATAAGGCAATAATTCGCCTAATTTGAATTTTCTTTCTATCTTGAATCGTAAGGAAATTATGGGAATATGAAATTTTCCGTCCCCCACCATTTCCACCCAATTTGAGCTGGTTAGCCCATCTGTGAACTCGGCCGAGATTTTCACCGTACTTACAACATATCCGTCGCCAGTTAAAATCTAATAAAAATTACTCTAGTTATCGTGTTTAAAAAATAACACGGGCCAAAGCGTTATGCATATACTTCTCTACTACTAATAATAAGGAAAAGAACACTTTGCCCTCTATTCTCATAAGTATTGGAGCTACAAGAATGAAAGAGGGTGGAAGAAACTGCAAATGACGAGAGCTTCCCAACAAGGGGTAACATGCTTAGGTTAAAACGTACTTTAAGTTAGGGGGAGAGGAGGGGAAGGGTGGGAAAAATCACTTTTCAGCTCATAACTTCTAAGGAATTGTAGCTATCGAAAAATTTTAAAGTCAAACATTGTTCGTTATGGTAAGGCAATAATTCGCCTAATTTGAATTTTCTTTCTATTTTCATTTGTAAAGAAATTATGGGAAAATGAAAATTTCCACCCCCACCATTTCCACCCCCTTTGAGCTGGATAGCCCATCTACGAACTCGACCGAGATTTTCACTATCCTTACAACATATCCCAAGCTAGTTAAATTTACATCAAAATTACTCCAGTTATCGTGCTCACAATATAACATGGGAAAAAGCGTTATATATATATATAAATATATATATAAACTTTTTAACGAAGGGTGGTTTTGGGTTCTAGGGGTCATGATCGGTGAAGATCTGCAGAAATTTTCCGAAAGTCGTGTCATGAGAATCATTGCAATAGGTAGAGTTCCTATAAGGAATCTACCTAAAACAGTGTGGATAAAAAATTTTAAAATAAGGAAAACCTTGTTCTGAAAGAAAATTTGCGAAATGTTGAGCGTAAAAAGAAACAAAAAAAACAAGAAAACTTTTGATTCTTATGAAAATTGTCTGTGTATTTACTGTTTAAATCCATACGAAGAAGCAAGATCTGGCGAACAGTGGGTACAATGCACCGAATGTAAGAGTTGGGCTCATGAGGACTGTATTACCATGGCAATTCGAAATATTTTGTTTGTATACATTGTGATAGTGATTTTGAAAACTATTAGGATTCACCGTAATTGTTTATAATCTATTATGTACTTTTTGAAATAAACTAGGTTTCTTTGTATTTAATTTGTTGTATTTTGATCACTGTAAGCCTTCTATTTAGTCATTTTTGATGTTGTGTAAATATGCTTCGGTCATGGGGCAAGTTTACACAGGTGACATCATTGTAAAGAAAATGGTATAATTGCAAAAATATAATAATTTAAAATATTTAAAAATATACACTACATGCCTTAAGGTCTAATTCATTAATTGATAATGAAAATTAAAGAAACACTTTAAAGCCTTAAAACAGAAAAATAAAAGTTTAAAAAGTGTGTAAACCTGCCCCGGTCTCCCCTAACTTTTAAATTTCAGGAAATTATTCTTAGAATTTTTTTCCCCATGTCTTCAAATTCGCTTGCAGGATTTGTGCAGAACTTTTTTTTTGCAGTTCGTTAACTGACTCACAGGTTGTCTGCGCAGGCAAACTGCATTAGACTGTTCAGGTTACGTTAAAAAATTTTACATTATTTTTATCATTTTATTTTAATGGATTTTTAAATTAATTTTTTAACCCTCAAGATACTGAAACTAAATAGCTTGAAGTTTGTCCGGAATTAAATGCCTTGTTATTTCAGTTCTTCATATATTTGCTACTTAAAAACTGCTTACATAGAGGTTAATTCATATACATACAGTGGAATCTCCCTATAACGAAATCGCTTGGTTCCAGTTGAAAAATTCGCTATGGAGAAAATTTCCTTATACGGAGATTAGAATTTTTTGCAGTTATTTAAGTAAATGCTACAAACCTTTTAGTTTGTGCGATAAGTTCAAAAATATTTAATTATGACTTTCAATTAAAAATGAAGTAATATTTATTACAAATTTGTTAAAATTATACTAATTTTTATTGTATAAACGAAATGCTCAAAAGTGAAGACAATTCACCAATTTAGAGAATAATATGTTCTAGTACGGATAAACATAAAATGCGTATTGTCACATCCATTTGCTGTTTCCACCCCCACTCCACCCCGATTCTTGGAGTCTTGACCCGTAGAAATGTTGCTCCCTCTGTAGAAACCCAGGTCCCCACAACTGCATTACCCTTCACATAGCATTCTATTGTTATGTGTTATCGCTGGAATGAACAATGCGAGTGGTTCCAGAAACAGGCACGTGCGAGCGATTTGTTTGCGCAGAAATTAGCAACTTTCTTCAAAAATGACAAAAATCGAAAAGATAAAGGTCTGAAAAAATTCGTTATAGGGAGACAACCACTTCGCTATATGGAGAATATTTTGAATGTTATTTAACATTCCGATTAAAAATTTCGTTATAGGGAGAAATTCGCTGTAGGAAGACTTCGTTGTAGGGAGACTCTACTGTATATATAATATATATAGTTTGGGAAGTTGGGGAGGGTGAAGGGCCCTAAGGGTGATAATCCGACCCCGAATAACCATCAGAAAAATACATGTTTGCACGGGTTTCTCACTCTCTAGACTAATTGAAATAAAGCCATGAATAAAAATAGAAAAAATAAAATCTAATCTTTATAAACTGCGACAGCAACTGCGCGACAAACTCTCAAGTCAGCCTTTTCAAACTTACGACGCCTGCAGGGCAGATTCTCATGTAGTAATTTTTGGTGCTATCCCAATTATTAAATTAAAGAGACATGAACTTATGAGATGGTGTAGCGAGGGTCAGGGACGGCCCTGTGAGGGGCCCTTAGGTGAAACAATTTTCGGGGCCTCTTTCCCCTCCCCAACTTTAAAACCAGATTTTAATTTAATTTAGCATCTATATCAGGGGTTCCCAATCTTTTACTCTCCTCGCGTACCCCTCGATTAGTCTTTTTTTATATTTTCGCGTACCCCCTACTGTCGTACCTCCCCCTCCAACCATCCGTCTATACAAAGAAGATTTTATCCATAATGTTAAGGAATCCAAGGGGATGCTATGGGGTTGCAGCCTCCCCCACAGCTAAACCAAAATTCTTGATTTTTTTCCAAATTACTACACTTGCTTGCTCTTAATCTCTTCTTTTTTCAAAATAAAACGTGGCAACATTGCTTTCCCGCTTTTGTAGTCATTCCACTCGTACTTGTGGCCTTAACGCGGTCGAAGACACTTTTTGGCTAGTTATGTCTAAAGTATTGTAGTGTCTTTTATGATTCTTATTGTCAGGTGAGTAAAGTTTAAGTGTTTTCACTCACATAACCCATGAGGTCACGATGATACAAAATTTTTATGAACTCAGCCCCTCCCAGACCAAAATCCTGGATTCGCCACTGTGAAGGACCTATGTGAGCTAAAGTGTCGAATGAGTGGAATTTATAACATTTGAAGGACTTATTTTTGATTTTACATTCTATTCCATTTACATTAGTTCAGTTGTATTAGTTCAACGTGAAAACAGATGAAATCAGTACTGTAATAAATTCGCATTGACGTTATAAGGAGAGCTAAAAACTACACTTCCTTTTGCTTTCTTTCTTTTTCTTATTTTGAGGGAAGGTTTACTTGCACTAATTTTACTTTTTACACGAACTTGGGGAAACAAAATTCTATAGCATTTTTAATCCCTTATGTTTTCGTGTGACTGCCATTACCGACTTCGAGTTCGCGTACCCCAACTGGTCCTTCGCGTACCCCCACGGGTACGCGTACCACAGGTTGGGAACCTCTGATCTATATACTGTCCAACCGCCACGAAAAAAAAAACCCTGAACAGGGTTGCCTCAAGCAGACGAGTCGAAGAAAGAAGGGAAACGGGTACAAAATCAACCGCAACATTTGGTAAACTAAGCGCACTTTGTAGACAATAGAGCAAGTATCATGGCATCTTCCAATTCAAAGAGCACAAACGAAACAGCAGGAAAAATTTTCAAAATCCTCCTCACACATCCAGGAATAAAAGTCTCTTGGGTTAAAGCGCATGCAGGCAATATAAGCAATGAGAGAGCAGACCAACTGGCAAAAGACGCAACACAACATGGGCAACCCTATTCACATACTAAGATTCCTAAACCGCACATAAAAGGCCTCCTCCGGAAGAGGATGCTTGAGGAGTGGCAAACCTCATGGAAGAATGGCGATACAGGCAGGAAAATCTTTAACATCATCCCTCAGTTAGTCTCCGTCCCACTAACTGGATTAGAGAGGATGTTATCGTCTTCTCTCAACACGGACCTTTCCCTGCCTACCTCAAAAGGTTTCACCTGTCTGACAGCGATTATTGTAGTTGTGGTGGAATTGTCACGGCACTTCACTATGCCACGGAGTGTATTTATACAGCGTCTTGGCATATGCAGGGTTCGTACACATTTCCTTAAAAGAAAATCAAGGACTTTTAAGGACTAAAAAAACCAAAAAATAAGGACCTCTAAATTGAATAAACTTAACGAATTGCCGCACGCATTTTTAAATAAAATCTCAGTTTTGCAAATTCAACCTATTAGATGATAAATTATAATATAAAACATAGAAGATACATTACAAATTTAACACAACAAAACTCCTAAAAATATGAGTTAATAAAGTGATGAAAAAAACCCCATGAAACTGGTAATCAAATTAAATATCTTTTAATTCCAAACTTTTTTCATTCAATTTTACATCCAAGGTATTTATTTTAATTTCTTTTTGAGAAATTGTTTTTCTTAGTTCATGCGATTGAATAAATAAATTTGTCTTTTGACTTCAGCCTCATTAGCTAAATCATTTGTTTGGTGCACGTCCGTTTGGAGGAACATTTTCTTTTGTTTTATAAAAAATCTATTTCTTTCTTCTTTTAATCTATTATTATCTCTAGTTGAGGTGGCAGGCGTCCTCATTTCTTTAGTAATTTTTAAGTCATAAATAGCCCCAGACAGCTTAATAAATTCATGATTTACACGCTGGAAAATATATGAAACATCTTTTAAATTTTCTATTTCCAGGACCTTGTTCACCGAGAAACCTCATTGTCCATGTGACAGTATTAATACCATTTTGATAATCTTCCAAACTTTTTCATAATGATTATTGTTAAATTAAGTTTGTAAAAATTATCAAGGAAATCACTCTTTGGATTGAAAGAAGTAAATTCAAATGAATTTGGCTTTACAATATTTAACAGAAAATCTGCATGGAGTAACAAAATTTCGTTGCAATCTTTTCCCAAAATACGTTTATTTTGCGACAATACAATCAATACCTTTCTCATTTTTTCCTGTGCTTTTTCGGGATATCCAGCCATTACTCGTGGATCAATGCAAATTACAGAACTTACTAGTGCGTAATTCACAGGACATTTCTGCATGAAATGTTTTATCATTGTTATGATGTTTTTCCGACTATCCTGTCTGATTGTGAAAACATCCTTGTCTGCTAATTCCTTATTTGTTATCTTTTCTTTTATTAGTTGCTCTGCAGCAAATACAAAATACGCTTAACTTTTATCATTATACAAGTTTGGGTCATTGAAGTTAAATTTGCATAAAGTCTCAGGTTTCTCAATTCTTTCATTCTCTGGTTTCAAAATTTTGAAATGTTGAATGCAATCATTAACAAGTTTTAAAAACATCACTGGCAAAAAATGGAAGTAAAGGTTTATCACTTTGATACTGTTCTAAAAATGGTAACAGCACTTTCGACAATCATTCCTATGGAACCATGGACCAATAAAGGCCATCTGTAACTCCTCCCTTATTTCCCAAAGAATATGCGATGGATATGGATTCGTAGAACGCGAGCAGTGTCGTCCCCCCCACCCCCACCGCATTCCGCGAGAGCCACGTCGACCGAGATTAGAGCCGCCGAGAAGGAGGAATTAGAAAAACGATAATCAGTGAAATTTTAAATTTTTTAATAATGGCAGAGTAAAAAGTAAGGACTTTCAAGGACTTTTTAAAAATGGGACATAAAAATAAGGATTTGTAAGGACTTTTAAGGACTAAATGTAAAAGTAAGGACTTTTAAGGACTTGAAAGGACGCGTACGAACCCTGATATGAGGAAGTCAGCGCCAAACTTCGAACAAGAATGGCTGAAAAGGGTCGCCAATAACCTCGTCTCCAGGCAGAAAACTCGTGGGATTATCAAATTCATGAGCGAGAACAGAGATCTTTTCCGGCCTCCCTAGCCTTCAACTTCCCAGCGAGCTGAACTAAGTAGCTCAATCACCGGACATTCCCCCTTCAAATAAAAGAAAGGTATTTCAACATCTAAAGAAAAGAAGACTATTGCGAACGAATAGTGTAAAAGTGAAAATGCCTGTGCTGTACATAGTGTATATATTTCCTTCTTTTTGTTTTTCTTCTTCTTCAATAAAATTCCCGTGTCTTGCCCATCAAACCGTTCAGTGACCGGTCTGGTCACGGGTACAGGGGTAAGGAACGGCGTTCTGTTCTGTTAGGAGAGGCATTCGTTTCTGATCGAAGTATAAAGCGAAATGAGACTCCCGCCGGTTCTATCTGCGCCAAATGAAATAAAGCCCTTCCTTCACCCCCAAAATGCAGTGGAATATCCCGTTCCCGTAACGACCGCCACAGGCATGTCTGGTGTCTAGGGTTTTTCTCGTGGCGGTAAGACAGACAGCAGTTTTTCAGTAACAAATATTACGACGAACCGAAATAACAAAGCATTTAATCACGGGTCACCTACAAGAGAGTTGGTTTCAGTATGAAGCATATAAAAATATTTAAAAGTAATTTTAAACAAAATGGTGAAAAAAAACCCCTTTTAACGCGTTCTAAATAAGCAAAAACAAAGTTTTCCTGTGCTTTTGACTCGCGAGTCACTCCGCCAAATCGGAAGAAAAAGACCCCACTTGGTCTGCAAGCGAACTTGAAAAAATCTTAAGCATAATATTCCGAAATGTGAACGATAATTCATTACAGCAGATTCTCTCTAATCCGACACGTATGGGACCGGACATCTGTCGGATTAGAGAGAGTGTCCGGACTATAGAGGGTCGATAGATAAATCATGTAATGAGAGGGGGAAGGTTTCAAGTTTTAACAGGAAAGAAGGACTCATCACCAAGTACGAGGAGTGTCCGGAAAGTAAGTACCGTTTTGGAAAAACTCGCATAAAAAAAGTTTTCTCAAAACGAAATGTATTTTCACATGAAAGAGCATTTCGGAAATTATCTACAAAGTTACCACCGTTGTTCAGACATTTGGGGCTGTTCAAATATTACGTAAGCACCCAAGGGGGAGGAGGGGGTTTGCGATTTGCTTATTTTTGCTCTTGTCAGCAAGAGGGGGGGGGGGAAAAAAATACCAAAAACATGCTTACGTAATATTTGAACGGCCCCTTTGTCATAGTGGGAAACCAAATTGTCTATACCCTCTTCAAAGAAAGATGCCGCCAGTGAAGACAGCCACTGCTGAACACCGTTTTATGCGTCGTCATCGCTTGCGATAATTTAAGCGATTTGTAACATTCTCATGCAAAACAGTTTTTGAAATTTATGGAAACTCATCACAAAGCATTTTTATTGAGAACCGTCTGTTTTCACGAATTTTCTCATTCACTTTTGCAACCAAACCATCACTGATAACAGAAGGTCTCCCACTCCGTGCTTCGTCATGAACATTGGTGCGTCCATCATTGAATTGTCGAACCCACTTTCTAACCATTCCATCAGTCATTACATTTTCACTATAAATCTCTACAAGTTGACGATGAATTTCAGCTTGCTCAACATTAATTGCGTTCAAAAACCGTATTACAGAACGCACTTCACAGTCGGCGGGATCGGCAATCGTCTTAAACATGTTGAACACTCACTAACACATGTAAACACAACACAATCCTGCTGTCATGGCGTCAGTGGACAGACAATCAACCAGAGACACGTGCGCACATGCGCGGAACTCCGACACTAGCGCTGCGGTAGCGGTAGAACGAAACGGTACTTACTTTCCGGACAGGCCTCGTAGCATTTTCCAACAGGTACGTCGGACTAGGGGGAGTGTCGGATTAGAGAGAGTCTACTATATTTAAGGTCGATTGCATGGCCCTAGTTAATCAAATGAGAGTACAAAATTAGATCATTCTGAACATACTACAAAAATATCTCAAGACTTCGGGTCTCCCTAAGTTGCGGGGCCCCTAGGCACTTGCCTACTCTGCCTATTCGGTAATCCGGCCCTATCGAGGATAAGTAGTACCCGGGGCATAATATGATTTTATCGCCCCCACTCATCATCCGCGGCTGTAAATGGTGCCCAAAGTGCGGTATTATTTTTTCACGCCCTCATCACGTTTAGGGGTCTATTCTGGTACCCCCGGTTGGGTTGGGAGACGTCACTTTTCCCGTTGTTAACGTGCGGAACCCAACCCAACCGGGGGTACCAGAATAGATCCGTTAGGTTAAACCAGCGGGAGTGGTCTCCCCTAAACTTTCTCGTGTACTTCCCTCTAACCAGGGTTGTCATACGTCTCGTGTACACGGGACTGTCACCGCATTTCTCTACTCAGTCCGGTATATTATTTATCCCGTTTGCTTCCTGAGCTCCGTGCCATTATAATTTTAAAACGACTTGCGCCCAATTTTATGATTATGTGAAAGAGGAAAACGATATAATTAAGAAAGTAAAATCAGCTTTAAAGTGTGACTGGGCTGAAAAGGATTAGCCTCGTGTTTTTGTTTTATTATTATTCTACGTGTTCATTTTATAAGACTGCTTAAACCTCAGTGATTTTTTTTAACAGAGTAAAATAAACCATTAACTACCCAATTTTATCATGTTTTCAATGCTTCACAATATGGTAACCCTATCTCTACGCGCGTAGATAAAAAATTTGAACCTACTTAAACTCAGAATGCAATGATTATCCACGAGTTTCCTTTACCGCGCGCCAAGACGGAAATGGCCTCGCGTCATACGCCGAGCGCCAAAACCGTGCAGTTGCGCTTTTTCACTTTCTCGTATACGAAGTAAACAAAGAGAAAGTATTGTAATCGTCAAAAAATTCGAACTCCAGATGTTGACGAATCTCCACGTCTTAGACCTCCCCGAGTCCGAAAAACACAATTTTGGAATTAGGTCTGTCTGTGTGTGTGTCTGTGAACACGAAAACTGTTAGAGCTACGGGGATGAAATTTGGTATGTGGTCTTTAAACATAATTTGTAGGTTTCTAACAAAGTTTGGACAAAATCCGTCAACGGGAAGTCTGTCTGTCTGTCCGAAGTCATGCGAACACTATAACTCAGAAACTCGAATAGCTAGTAGCTGGATAAAATTTGGTACACAGTTTTATCGTCATGAATGTAGGTCCATATAAACTTTTGGGCCAAATCCGTGGACGGGTTGTCTGTCTGTCGGTCTGTATAAGCGCATCTCCAACGCGCCCGCTATCTCCACACGCATGCGTACTGGACGGAATCTTCTGTGCACGATATTTATAGACTCCTGCTTGGCGCTTTTTTTTCATCCGATTCTCCATGCGCATGCGTACTTGGTAGCAATCTGCACGCGAAAGGATTGTCCTTGAGCGAAGAAAGAGTAGAAATCGGTATGCATTTAATAGGAATGCATCGCTTCGAATTTGATTTTTTACCTAAATATTTTCTGATAGTCATTGGATCCTGGGTTACAATAGGTTCGAATTTTTTTATCCACGCGGGGGGAGGGGAAACAGCACCTTTTTCGAGAAGTATACGAGAAAGGTTAGGGGAGACCACTCCCGCTGGTTTGCGTCGTAGAATGAGGAAAAAAACCGAATATGCAATTTCAACGCCCTTTTTTAATCCCATTTAAACGAAAATTGGACACAAATCTACAATTAGGGTTTCAAGACTACATACGCAATTTCATTTATCTAAGTCATTTCTTTTAGAACATATCGCCTTCAGAAGTATGAGATTATACAGATCGACAGACAATCAACCCTTTGACGGATCCTGATGATAAAACTGTGTACTAAATTTTATTCATCCAGCTATTTAAGTTTTTGAGTTATCGTGTTCACATGAACGCGGACAGACTTCCCGTGGATGGATTTCGTCCAAAATGTTACAGAAACAAATTATGTGTAAATATCACATACCAAATTTCATCCCAGTATCTCTAATAGTTTTCGAGTTATAGTGTTCAACACAGACAAACATAATTCCAAAATTGTGTTTTTCGGACTCAGGGAGGTCTAACGTGGAGATTCGTCAAAAGCACTACGTTTTAGATCATATTTCAAATTTTATTTTTAAACTTTAACTATGTGTTTTAGTGTCATTTGTGAGCATAAGAATAATAATGATTGTATGTGTACTTATTTTGTACGAAATAAGATTAAGGTTTACAACAAAAAACCTAATTAATATACAATAGTAATAAAATATTAATATAAAAAAGGAATTTTAAACAGTAGTATTTTGGAATTTGATATATTTTGCTTTAAATCTTATCTTTACTTTATGAACACAAAATATTCTTAAATAGATTGAATTAAAATAAAAAGCACCTCAATAAGATCAACCTGTTTGTGCCACTACCAGTTCTACCACTTACCCAGGTGGTACGGCGTGTCTTCTGTTGGACATTTCAAGGGTGTGACAGGGGGAGGTTTTCTTCTAACGGTGCAGAATTTCTGCTGCTACTATATTCTCAGAACCTACCCTGAATGCCTTTTTCGAAAAGCAAGGAATATAAGTGGAAAATAATCACACGAAAATTGTTTCAGCCCCGATTAAAAAATACCCTCAAAATCAAATTTAATCTGCTGCTTTTAAATGTTTTTATTTTAACCAAAATGTGTGATATCACACTTCTCGTTACCCCCTCCCTCGTCACGAATACACGAACCCCCTCCCCCCTTCCAAGCGTGACATCATTTGTCACCGTCCCTTTGGCAAAATGTGTTGCACTGCGCATTGATATGCGCATTCTTCTCTTTGATAGAATGCAAGAGACAAAAAGCAAAGTCTGCATCCCCTTTGAACAGACTTCTTGTCAAAGTGAAGAATTGTCCTCAAGAGTCATATTTTCTTGTAATTTAATTTTTTACATGAATAATTTTTCTGGAACAACTGAGTCACTGATGCACACAGATCATCACCCCGCCCTACCTTAGCATCCGGGTTTATCTTGAATGACCGGATTCCGCGACAGACAGTCAGGCACTGCGGTTCCTGCATAATAATCCCCATTAAGAGCGGCCCATACAGCACACACACACCCCGTCTTACCGGAGTAACCTGTCTTCGGAGATGGGCCCTCAAGGGAGGTGAGAACCTGCTTACTTATACGGGAGCTTCTCAACCGTGAACTCGCGGTGCCGCCCCCCCCCCATATGGGTAACTGAGTCACTGATATCAAACATTATCTAATTTAAACACAGTTATGTCCCCTTCATTTTCACATTCTGATGTAGATAATTATGGCAAACATTTTTTTGTTTGTTTGTTTCAGTCATTCTTCATATTCACCAATCACCTTTCTCCAACTTTACAAACTATAACCCAAATTGAATTGTTCAACACTTTAATTATTTTCTGAATTATATAAATTAGTAAGATCATGTATAAAAATTGCAAAATTCAAGAAATGTGGGAAAATAATACCCTCGTTTCCGTCACATAAATTTTCTAATTTTTCACAGTTATTTTGAAAGTATTGACTGTGCACTTATACTAAGGGTCTGTTTTGATTTTTCATGAATTTTTAAATCATTTTTACAGTATTTCCTACATCTTTTTCTATTTAAAAATATTTTTCCAAATCATGACCCCTGAAACAGATCAAATATTTCAAAATTGTCCCACCTTAGCTGATTCTGCAACACCCTTGGCCAAGTTGCTGTACACGAGTCCTTCAAAAAGTGTGACGAGTCTCCTCTCAGCAGGGCTGTTCAATTCTAAACTACACGCAATTCAAGTTCTCTCTTTTTGTTATTACTATCGCCAGTGGCGAATCCAGGGGAGGGGCTATCGGGCTGCAGCCCCCCCCCCAGAGCTAAACTAAAATGCTTGATTTAATTTAAAATCACTACAACTGTTTGATCTTAATTTTCATTTTAAAAGAATAGTAATAAAATCGTGTCAGCATTGCTTTCTGGCTTGACAGGCTCGAAAATGTTCCTACTTTTCTAGTCATTCCACTTGTACTTATAGCGCTGACGCGGTTGAAGACGTTTTCTGGCTAGTTATCTCATTGTAATCTTTATTCAGTTATCGAAAGTATTGTAGTGTTCTTTATGATCCTTATTGTCAGGAGACGAAAGCCTGTAAAGTTAAAGTGTTTTGGTTTATATAAGCCAGGTTTGACATTCGTCACTACGATACAAAATTTTTATGACCTCCCCCCCCCCCCCCCCAGATCCGAATCCTGGATTCGCCACTGACGGAACGGAACGTGAATTGTGAATTTACTGAGTACCGCGAGGGCGCGAAGTGCCCGATGCATCTCAACATCGAATTTGAAAAGTCCTTTTAATTAAAATAAAAATTTAAGAATTCGAAAATCAAGTGAAAATGGGGGGAGCAATTAATAGCTGGGGTGAAAGCAAGAAATGCATGGGGAAAACTATTGGAGCAAAAGCTAGGTGGATGAAATTTGGAATAAGCGGATTTCCATATCCAGATCCGTATTTTTACAGTTAAGACTGTCCTGCAACAATTGAAAAAGCAAAAATGAAGGCAATAGGTCTGATTAAAAGAAAATAAATGGAAATTCAGCACGAAAATTGAAATAATTTAGAAAATGAAGCTCTCGGAAAAACGCGGGGATTGCACATCGTAGCAAGATAAAAAGGGGCCGAAACGTAAAAATTTTGAAGGAGAAATTACGGGTCCAGACTCTCATCGATTGTGCTGGCATCCCGACGTCTTTTAATTGACGGGAAATTCACATGCCACTGACTATCGCCAACCAGTCCAGGTCTCACAAGAATCAAAAGGCCATTTAAAACTGTGAATCAGCAAAATGTTGTTAGTATTGCATTCCTGGGGATTTTTCCTTCCCAGACGATATAAACTTATCGAGACGAATCTCTGCATTCTTCCTTCATTTGAGATTTTTGGACTATCCACATGTTTCTGGTTTTAAAAAGGGTCACTTTTAGAATCTATATCCTAGATTTCTTTTTAAAGAATTTTTATGAGAACTATATGACAAGTATACTTTGCCATGAAAACTAAACTCAAGATTGTTTGATATCAACCTGGAACACTGCTTTTAACAAAAATGTAAACACCACAGAATACATAACCTGCTTTCTACACTCCACAGAATGTCCATTACAATCCCACCACAAGTGAAAATATTTTCACTTCATTATGCCATCAGCTGATAAAAATACCAATTTTGACAGCCATTCAAAAACTTTTGCATTCATGTCCTCTTTTTCCACCAAAATTCTCATTCTACAGCAAAGTATCAACTAAGTTACAAGCGCCAGTTATTTGGTGCCATATAAAAGAATTTTTCTGGGCTTATTTTTTCAATCAATTTGAGATTAGAAATGAATTCATTATGAAACTGCCAGTGTGATATTTAAAAAGCTCTTTAAAATTTTATTTAAATTTAGTTATATTAAAGTCCCATTTTGAAGCAGGCTATTTTTGGATGGACCTCGTAATTTTGAACTGTGGTCAGATGACGAGGACAACACCCGAGTTAGCACCCCCTCTCCAAACCTCCACACCCTATGTATTATTTACCTTGCAACAGGCCCACATACACGGCAGATCTTCAATGGAATTGGATTTCAAACCTGGAGCCCTCCCGCCCCGACCTTATCACTAGGCCGTCGCAGTCTTCTTTAAAATTTCAAACTTAATTAAAATGTCACTATTAACATTTCATCCATAAACTGCAAAACGAATATATTTCTTATAGATGCTGAGCAGGCCCACATACACGGCAGATCTTCAATGGAATTGGATTTCAAACCTGGAGCCCTCCCGCCCCGACCTTATCACTAGGCCGTCGCAGTCTTCTTTAAAATTCCAAACTTAATTAAAATGTCACTATTAACATTTCATCCATAAACTGCAAAACGAATATATTTCTTATAGATGCTGAGCATATTTGTTTGCTTAATGATTAACTTTTCTCTTGGGCAGAAAATGAATTCTGGGAAAATTCTCCCTTTATAGAAAAAAAATATACAAAAATGTGACTTTAGAAGGGAGATAAGTGGCTTTTCAGTGATTACAATCCAAGTTTCTGTGATCATTAGAACCCTGTATAAATATGCTCTGGAATCATTTGGTATATTTTCAAATAAATATTTAAAATCACGAAAAGGAAACTTTGAACTCATATTTCATCTGTGCTTAACGTCAAATAAAACTGATATTAAGCCGATAATGAGGAATAAGTGAAATCCTTAAAACTATTTTGCAGTGAAAATATAATAAGTGAGTGAACAAGTCAGAATGTAGTTTTATCAGTCAGGAAAAGACAGCTTTTAGCTGATCAGAACAATTGCTTCTTACTTCAAGGGGCCCCAATACAAATCGCCATGGGGATTTACCTCAGATTTCATTTTACAAAAATCAAATGGTGCTACCTTATATAAACACATAATACAAAATAAAGAGAGAGGAAAAAGATTATTACAGCTCTGAAAAAATGCATGCCGGTAAAATTTATCAGTGCATATTTACATTAAATTCAAGAGAAATGAAGCAATTCCAGTGGCTGTAGTATCTGGAGATAGGAGTTTTTTCCAAAATGAAACCTATCTTAACGTACAAGAGATGATCAATTTAGCAAGTACATTTTAACAGTTTGGCAATTATGTTTATCTGGTCTGAAATGAGTTGGAGTTTAGCTTTAGACAAAATTCTAAAACAGCTTTCTCGAAATAAAAGGCAATAATGATATAGTTTATAAATATAAATAGCTTATAAATATTAAGTGTGTTTTAGAAGTTCTAAAAAGACCTTTTATCCCCAAGGACACACTCAAATTCCGATTTTTTTTTTTTTTTTTTTTTCTGATCAACGATCAAGATTTTTCTTAAATCAGTCTCTAAAACAAGTGACATATCGACTATGTAGTTTTCAGTGGTGGTATGCAAATTTTGTTTGTTACTTGCAGGCTGACAGGTATGCAATTTTATATTAAAATATCTGTTTAGTTTATTAATTCACTTTATGCACATAGTTTAATTGTTTTCTATTCTAGCACAGAGGTTAAAATCTATAACAGACTTTTAAATGTTCTTATGATTCTAAAGATTTGGGAACAGAGCAGTCTAAGATTGCTTCCAATTTGGGTCCTGCACCGAATAACGCTGGTCCTGATGACAGGGGCCCGGAAAACAGTGTTTTGCGAGACATGCATGTAGCTACGAAGCAAAATTGAAAATAAAATTACAGAATTTCATTCATAAAATTTTTGAAGGATACTATTCATATGATGACAATTTCATTTGTTTTTATAGATCTTGAGAAATCTCAAGGCTGGCTGTCAATGCTACGTTACAGGTGTACTGAACCATATTGTTGTGCAAGTAGCAGACATTGCATTCCAAATCAGATGTACCGTCTGGCTTTTCGTAACAGAGCACGCATGCTCAATTCGTGTTCTCAGTATCTCCAGGTCTACATATTTGTGTGAGCAATAATTTTTAAAATTGAATTCCATTACATGCAAATTTAGATTAAATTATTGGAGCCATTTTGGAATTGCTCCTTACAATGAAAACAAATAGGTACAAACAGGACATTTAAAAACATGCTTTAAAAAATCAAATTTATTTCTCACACTGCTTTTACAGCAATTTCCTGTGCAGTCTTCCTTACTTTAATAGATATACTTACTATTATTATTTGTTATAATACATGATTGGCTAATTTGAATGTTTATTTGAATTTATCGGTAATTTGAATTTCTTTCTGGCCTCTTGAATTTCCTATTAAAATAATATCAAAATATTGTCTATAATTATTTCAGTTAATTTAAAGTCAAAACTAAAAATTGTAGAGAAACAATCTTGTTAGTTAAATACCTCCAAACCTTATGTTCTTTGTACATTGTGTGTCTGTTTCTTTTATGGGTCATTCTCATGAAAAGGTGCTTTTTACAGTCACGGGGTGATAAAAATTAGAAAGTGCAATAAATGTCCTAATATTTTTGTTCAGATGTATAATTTAAGTTTTAAGATAGCTATTCAATACGTTTCTACTAAAACAGTTTTACTATTTAACTCTCATTTTTCAATGAATATAAGACAAAAGTCCCCTCCGTAGACATCCCTCCATCTGAAACACAAGATAATTCTTACTGATGCCCAAACAATTTAATATATATATTTTTTTACCTTTTTTCTTCAGTATTAACTAAGTTAAAGTCTCTAGTTAAGATCTAACTTAATACTTTTTTTAAATATACAATTTTTACTTAGGAATTAATTTTTAAACTTTGTCCCTGGAAAATTAAGTTTCCTTTCTTGGACAAAGAAAATAACTTTAAAAAATATCAAAAATGGCAGCTCATGTCAAATCATCATGCAAGAATTTATAAGAGAGGCAGACAATTTGTTCTTTAAGGAAAAATGTTCGTTCTATTGCGAATTTATTGAATATATTCTAATTTATTAGTTCCATACAGAGCTTGGTAAAGTTCTCAGCGTCCACTCCGTGGACATCATAAATAAGTTAAGAAAAATATAATTTATAGTTAAAATACAAAATTTTGATAGGTTTAGCATCGAATTGAATAAAAATACGCGTACCACTTTAGCTACGTAAAAACCAAAGCAAATAAAAATTCAAAACTTAGTTTTTGTCTTCTCCGTGGACATGGCGTCTCCACAGAGAGGATGGCATTATCAATGAAAGAGATAAAATCTCAAAAATCATGATACAGTTAGATAAATTAAAATAATATCAATTAAAAGTTCTTTGGTAAATATTTTTTACGAAATTTAGTGATTTTCTTTTGTATTTTTTAAAATTAAAATTATATTCTAGAAAAGAAATAAGGTAAGCAATTCATATAGAATATTTATAATAATAAAGCTCAAATAATGTATAAAAACATTTTGAGGGCTAAATTTATTTTTAGACAAAATGGGAATATCAAAAAATAAAAAGACAAAGCAGTCAGATGCTCAAATTCAGAAAAGAAGAGAGTAGAAAAAAATACGAGACTTACTGGATTGTTTATTAATAAATAAATATATGATATTCCTTAATCTAGTACATAATTGATTACTTTCCTGCAAAATGTTGACTTTCATTTATTTGAAATTGTTTGTAAATATTGTTTAACTAATGCACAGTCAGTGCCATTATTTAAAAAGTGCTATTTATTTTTAAATGTTAAGTTTTCTTACGCTGGTTTTTAATGACTAGTTTTATTGTTTAATTATAAGAAATAATCCTGTAACAAATCTGCCCAAGAATTAGTCAATTATACTTTCATTTAAAATGTAAAATTTCCACTGACTATCATGTCTCCTTCGTAGACAGATAAAAAATATATATAAAAAAAAACACAGTGAAAAATAAAATAGAAAACTTGACCAATAATATGAGGTTATTTATTAAGCTAAAATGGAAACATCCATGCGATTTTTAAGATTTTTTACATACTTTTGTAAAATTA
Source organism: Araneus ventricosus (assembly GCA_013235015.1). Taxonomy (NCBI): domain Eukaryota; kingdom Metazoa; phylum Arthropoda; class Arachnida; order Araneae; family Araneidae; genus Araneus; species Araneus ventricosus. The sequence goes on from BGPR01011460.1 coordinate 48,171, forward strand.
ATTTTTTTATATCTATTTGTACCTTTTTCTTGAGAATGACCCTTATGTGGCAATGTATTCAATTAAAAAAGCAATAAGAAATTCCTCACTTTTTGAAAAGCTTTGATCATGTTTTATGGGGATAGTAATGTTTAACTGGAAGATTTATTGCACAATTATTGAATTCAAAGTTCAGTACACAGTTTATTTATTGCAATTACTTATATATTTCAGGAAGTCAAAAGATTTTAAAAAATTATAATTATTGTCAATTTATTTATTTGAAGTATAATTTGTTTATTTACTTACTAGCAGTACGCGCACGGCGTTGCCCGTGGAATCAGGACTTCAACAAAATGAAAAAAAAAAAAAAAAA
>BGPR01011461.1:0-48522 GCA_013235015.1 Araneus ventricosus
GAAGTGATTAAAAACATTTTAAGGCGAGGTAACAGGCGTCTGTATGAGACTCTGACCGCTCCACGGGCCACACTTGTACCACAATATGATCTCTTGATTAGACTTCAGCTTTATATCAACAGGACCTGCAAAAATTGAAAATAAATATGGTGTTGATTCATGTCAATATGTTTTAGTTTATAACAGAGAACAAAATAAAAAAAAAACAGCTCAAAAGTCAAATTTCAGAAGATTGGGTTAAAAACTTAATTCAATTATAAAATGACTAATTTTAAACGCAGAATCAGAACTCCAATATAAAAACAATCACTTTATTTTGAATTAGCATTCGTTCTGGCAATTATCTTTTTCGTCGTCGAATCCCCATGAGTGCACGACCAAGCCGCTGTATTCACGCCGTATGATAGTGTGGGACGGTTTTAAAGCATTTTTCATTGTCGACTCTTTCTTCGTTGAAGATCGCGGCCAGATCCTGACTGGAAAACTGCCAAAGTGACTAATGAAAGTTTTCTGCCGTTCTGCCCGCTGGGCAACAAAGAAATCGTCGCTTAACAAGCAACACCACCTAACTAAATTTTTTGAAATTTCAAAGAGAAAGAAAAATTGAATTTTCCTCCACCTTTAGGGAGTATTTCTGAGATTTTTTCATACCTGGTAGTAACATGCGGTCTCTTGTTTAGACCAAATGAGAAAAAAAATTCAGAAATATGTGTTATTGGAGGTGAAAAATTATTTTTAATAATTGGTATTATTAAAAATATTTCTCTTTTTAAAGTTCAAAAATTCAGATAGTTGGTGTTGCTTGTTAAGCGACGAAATGTGTTGTCTGCAAGAATCTTCATGTAGTAAGGTGTCCCACCTTACGTAACAAGTTCAGTGTCGATGTTCCCTTTAGAGAATATAGAGTGGTAATTCGAAGTTGTAAGACCAAATGGTCAAGATCACCAGAATTTATTTGTATAACAGTCCCTCGCCTCCCTCCGCATCATTGGCAAGACTCGAAGATGTCGTTGGGCAGACAATAAGTCGATTCCATCTAAGATCTGTCACAGGTGTTGTGACTCGCCTTACCTGTGCCATACCATGTGTGGGGACCATGTTGATCTCTTATTACATATATAAATCTATGAAAAGCAAAATTGTTCTGTTACTGTCTTCCAGAGCACTCTCTTGCTGACTTTTGATTCTATTCGTGCAAATTGCAAATGATTAAGAACATTTATTTCCTTTGTAACGAAATTTTAAACGTCGTAAATGAACTTACGACACACTATGTATAGTGTTAATGAAAGTTAAAGAAATATAAAACGAGAAATATATAAAATGACAGAAATGCAAAATACGAGAAATTTATTAATCTAGTACACTTATTGTTCCTACAAAATGTCAGAGAAATTACTAAATGACGCTTAAAACTTAATTTCTAATTTATACTGCAATAGCAAGAAACCTTACAGAACAACCAAAAAGCTATATGTATGTTAAATGTGAGGAATGAGTTGGATATTCATTTTCTCCTACGGCATTTGAGGAATAAGTACTTACTTTCCTCCACGATCTTCGGATCTTCGTCAGAGTTCGGAGTTTTCAGGTACACGAACCAAAACGTCCCCATCTCGGGATCGTCTTCCTTCCCATTCAGTGCTGCGACGTACGGCTTACGATCCACGACGTTGTACTCGACACTGAAAAATTAAGATAAAGCAACATGAATCATTTATCAGAAACACCTATCAGTACATTTTAAGATTTAAACTAGAATATAACCAGAAGATTTCCATAAAACGGATTCTAGAATAATATTAATGAAGATCATATTAAAATTATTCACATATTAGATCTTAAATATCATTTATAACAATCTCTTATACTGAAGAGCAGTTGTACTCAAACCGAGGGTCGCGAAAAAATTTTTTTTGAATTTTTTGAGAATATTTTGAGTAATTTATTTTACAATCAAAAATATATTGCGTTTCCTCAAAAACCGTGCTCGCGTCCCCCAGAGGTGTCCAGACAAAATTTTACACAAAGTGAGGGGGTCAGATTTAAAAATAGTTTACTCACCACTGCTGAAAAGGACTATAATCTTCCATTTCCATAGATTTCTTAGAGAGACAAATTAGCTTTATATATATAAATCAGGATTAATTAACATCTGCCTAGCTCAATAAGTTCCGAGATAAAGATTTAAAATTAGAGTTCATGGTGTGAATGAAGGTAGAACTATAGCAATCGCGGAAGTCTTTCGTTACCCTTCCTCCCCACTGATACTCCCTTTTTCTTCCCACAAATACTCATTGCTTGAACAAGAAATTAGAATTTATAAGCAAATAATTAACTCAAGGAACCAATAACTCCTGAGATTGTTCGTATAAAAATTACTTTGTAGGATATGATACGACCACAATCTATCATAGCAATTTTTGCAGGAAACAGATGCGATAAAGATCTCTTCTTCGTTTAACTCGGAGTTGCAATTTTTATGTAAACAGAAACTCATCGTAAAAAACCTCCTTCATTTATGAAAAAACTTAAGTAGGAGGAAGTAAGAAGATATGTTAGGTATCATTTTGTAGACGTCCATTTATTTCTCTAATTTACTAAAGTTAAGAAATCTGAATGTAATTACGATAAGCAAAAAATTCAGACAAGGCAACAGATGTTGTGTGGCCCCATTCATTAAGAAGATGTTGGATTTTCTTGGAATATTGATATGTTTGAATTATTACTCTGTTATTGTTAAGCATGACATTAAGATTGTTGGGAACGGGCCTAACGATTTGGAACTGCTCTGTCAATGAGGGTATCTTTGACATGACGTTTCGGAAATCCCAGTTTCAAGGCATGGCGATCTCCCCTTTGTCAAACATCCATAAAAGTCCTCCTTTCGACAAAGTGAAAGTAAAGCATATACCAATTGCAACTCTGTGTTTGTAATAATTTACTTGAAATGCTTACTTCTGCCTGTTGTCCATCTTTGCCACAGTCTCTATAGCGTCATAAATAGTGCTGTTTACACGCATTCTCAGTCGCCATGTACGCGCCAGATTTATTTCGTCACCCATCCAGACGGAGTACTGGACAGTTATCGTTTCTCCTTGAACATCTAACACTTTCTGTATTGCTTCCTCTTCTACAAAAAATAAAAGATATTTTTAGTAACCTTTCTAACCTTACAATTTTTTTTATGTCAAACAACTTGGAATAATAATATACAAAATTAACCAGTTGATCCCTGACATTTTAAATCAATTTGTTTTAATGACTTACTTGCTTATTGAATTTCTAATTTTTCTTCGAATCCCGCATCTTTTCATTTACAAGTGGTGAGACCACAGAGATTTGTCGAGATTCGAACTGTGAGAAATTAGTTACTAATTTCATGATAGGAGCGGTAATCGCTGACGTCGTGGAAGAAATACGAATTTACTGTGAGAGCCATCCTTATACACCGGTTCTCTTCGGAGTATTTTTGAATATATGATCTAAAGGGTTTTTAAGAAAGCGTCACTACTTGATTTACATGGTTGCGTGTCATGTTTATCACGTGGAAAACTTATACCCTTATCAACTCTACGAGTTCTGGGATTTCCGCGCTTTGTCAAATTTTCACTCTAGTTCCTTCATTTATCCGAAACGATGTCCTTCTTAGGGACGAAATAACATTTAAGCGAGATGCCATAATTATGCATAGTGCTCTAATGAGGTTCACACGTTTGAGTTGCAGCCAGAAACTATTTCGAGGCAGGGGTAATTCGGGAGTGGGTGCTATGCACAATTACCTTAAAAGTGCTTAGGAATTTATTATTTTTGAAATTTTAATTGCTGTACAATTAACTGATCTAGTTTTGAGCAGTTTTTGCGTATTGATATTAATACATACAGTGAAACAAATTATCTGTATTTAATGCTTTAAATTAATTTACTGAAGGTAAAGAATTCGTTGCGAGAAAACTTATTCAATGACCCTCGTTAGATTGTATTCTGTTTCAATTGCATCAAATGAGCCAACTTACCAGCAACCGGCTCTTTTATGCAGTGACTGGAAGTTACGTTGAGCAGGCTTTTTCGGTTGAGGACTGGAAGAGCGTAGTAGGCATTCAGGAGAGACCTGATTCCGTTCAGGCCATCGACTAAAACCTTCATGGCAGAGTCCTGGTCGAAATCCGTCTTGTAGGATTCATGGATGAAAAGGGCCTGAGAAAAAAGACAGTAAAACGTCCTATGAGATAGGCTATTGAAATAAGAAGGGATCCAAGGTATCTCTAATAAAAATATCTGACTTTTGGAACATCAAATGGTTGGACAACTTTTCCAAAAAAGAAATATTTATGGAAGAACAATATCTATTTCATCAGGGTTTTAAGCAGTAAAATAAAATTTTCAAATTCAGAAATGCGAGAAAGTAATTCAGTTAGGAGAACGTTTAACACAAAGAGGAAAAAAACCCTTCCAATATACCAATACAAAAGACAGATAAATGAAATCCTAAGAAATAAAAAAAAATTATCATTAAATTTATACTATTATTTTTGGGGGCAATTGCCAACATGATATTCTTGATGATAGAAGATCTGTGGTTTCTATAATATTTATGGATAAATTAATGAACTGCAATGATTTCAAATTGTCATTGGTAATTATACTTTGCTGTGTAGTATTTTATTAAAAAGCGTAATAATAATTATTATAATTATGGCATAAGAGATAATTTAAGATAATTAACATATATCCATCCTTAAAATAATTTACTTTTGGAAGTCTTCCTTAACACAATGCCTTCTTTTGTATTAATGTATACTTCTGAAAGCAGAATTATAGAATTGTGAAAAAAATATTATTCTTTGTTCCTGGTTTATAAATGACAACTGTCAGGGACGAGTATTAATTCGATCCTTCCACGCAATCACCAATTTCACTTTAAAATATTAGATACTAAACATTATAGGAGAAATATGGTGGGAAAGAAATTTCATTCATCGAAACCAATTTGCATAATGCAATTTTCAATTTCCAAAACGAAAAATGCCATATGATGACCTGAAATTGTGTTGTAAATTTTCATTTTTCTTTATTTTGTCCACTCTTAATTCTTTCTGAAGCTAATAATCCTACAAGTTTTACTTTCAAGAAAGCGTGAGTTTTCTTGATGAGATAGTTAAAAAGAGCCTGAAGAGTCATAATGGTGTAATTAAAAGTCATCGAGAGTGAGTTTGAAGGAAAATTAGGCTGGGAAATATGCTTTCATACATGTGAATTATTATATACGAATGAAACTCATTATGCCCATGCTAATATTAATAATTTTTCCCAAATGACATCTTATATGCGAGGCAAACGATGACCATGAGTTTCGATTACCACTCACTTACACTGTCATCAGAATAAGAAATAATGGTTTTAGATTGTTCACTTATAATATACAATTGTAAAGATTCCTACCACTATTAAAGAAAAAATCCTCTCTATTAATTTTAAATAATAAAAGAATATTTGAAAAATGGAACACTTGTGACGGAGCATATAATGCATGATAGCCTCGATCCTGGGATGAAGATTCGTGATTCAGAAATTGTGGTTTTATAAATAGTTATATGTATGAATTTTCTGTCTTCTGTGAGAACTTTCGTCATGTGACAGCAGATCAAAATTACGAGCTCCATCCCAAAATAGCCCTCGTACTGCTTCTAAACGGGATGTTAATGTAACTAAACTCGTCGAGAAATTATCTATCAAACAATCCTATTTTCTAAACACTATTATGCACTGAGGCTGTAAAAATTGCCAAAAAAGAAAGGGTGTTACAATTTGATGGGCTTGATTCCTGATTTTTTGTTTTATGTGATATTATGCGGAAGAAGAAAGAAACAAAAGGACTACTTTCTAGGAGTTTTCACCTACCTACACAGCAACACATTTTAATTTATTAATACGTTTAATTAGTATGCCAATAATTATTTACAGTTAAAATTCAATTATCTCTTAAATTTTGGATCTCTCAAAGAGGAAACTTTTGCGAGTAAAAGCATACATTCACAACTTTTTAAAAGTTAATATTTTCACCGCTATAAAAGAATTTCACAAATGTTTCATTTATTTGCATTAAATATCTATTTTCACTAATCATCTCTTTAGTTTCAATCTGTAAATATATTTGTCTTCAGTCTCTGATAACCCAATTGTTCTGTGGAAGTTTGTTCTTCTTCTGAGTCATCGAATAACTTAGCAGACAAATATTTCATTTTGCCAGCCTCACTGTATTGCGAGCATGACGAAGACAGGCGACTTCTCAAGCTTTCAGATTACCTGTGTGACGAGTGCGGTTGTCCTGAAGTTGTCGATCGTCCCGTTCCTGAACTGGCGTCTCTTCAGCTCCTGCAGCATATCCCTGAGGGTGCGCTCGTCCACAGACACGCCACTGCGGGAGGAGATGCAATACAGGGCCATACTGGACAGGGCCTGAGAATCTGCAAAAGGATAGCGATGTCTTTTCATGCGGGTTATAACGGATATTCCGTTGTGCAAACTAACAGAAGAAATATAGTTATAACTAGTAGAGTATATGTCGTTGACCGGTCTTCCGTTGTCTTCATGTATTTATTTAGTCCTACTTTTATATGCAGGTAAGAATATTTTAGTTTATATACATGCAATTTAATCTTCTTCTTGACGTCGCACGGTTCATTCCCCTGTCATCTCCATAGATTTAAAATACTCAATCTCCATTATGCCTTTGTGGGCGACTCGGTGATGCAGACCACTACTCATTCAACTGCTCTTTAACTAAAGGATATGACCTAAAAGAACCTGCAGTTCAAAACGGCGTCACCTGGTTTAAAAATCTGTAAACAAAAGTGAGTTTTTGTCACGTCTTGGAAAACATTTTAGATTTTGTGAGTTCTCGTGCAACCGGCTGAACCAGAGCTGAGGCAGCCTTAATTTTCATGAATTTGGTTTTTAACCTTTTACAAATAGTGTTGTCGGCAGTGGCGCGGGCATTTTTTTTTTTACCTTTTCACATATTTTCTCGATTTCTCTCTGGGTTCTGCCGGTCATTAGAAGGATGTTTCAGCGTAAATGTTTTTGAATGCTTTAACATTTTTAATTATGGCTGTTCTGCTTTAATTCTTTTTTCTTGTATAAATTATTGAACTCTGCTTGGGTTTATTCATTGTATTGGCCATTGCCCTTTGCGTTCTTTTTAATTGTTTCTATGTAGTTATAATTTTCTATTAAGTTTCTTTCGTCATGAAAATTTAATAATTTTTTTTCTCGTGGTGTGCGTCTTGGTTTCTGTGTATTCCTTGTCCTTGGGTGTTTTTTTGTTTATACTTTGTTTATGATTACTTCTTTGTACTGTTATTTCTATGTTTGGCTGTTCTTTCTTTTTTGCCACCCCCGTTTTGGGTCTAGTATGTATATTTTTCATGATTTCTTTGTCCCCTCCGATCCGTGTAATGGACCTTCAGCTTGGGTGGGTCGGAGTGGGTGTAAATAAATAAATAAAATATTTTAATACGTTATATATATTCTAAATAATGATAAAAAATTAATCACTGTATGATTTTTATAATCTAAATTGTGTTCATATTGTCTTAAACATATGATTATCTTCAATGTAAACTATTTTAAGGTTCAAAATTTTAAAGCTTTAAAATATTGTTCCGAAAAGAATTTCACAAGAATAATATAAAAATTCTATATAAAATATCACGTTTACAATTTTCTTATTCTATTTTAATTTTGAAAATCTGATTAAACTCATTTCGTTTCACACTGCAGTAAAGCACCGTTTATACGTCTTTCAAGGGACGTGGTTGAAACGACTTATAAATGAAAAGACGTATAACTGAAATTTTACTAAATAACTTCGATTGTTACAAATTTAATTCTGCTAATGCAAATTCATTTAAAAGTATTTGTTTTAAAGTTTTTAAAAGATAGTAGTAGTAGTATAAGAATACACAGTATGAGAATCAAGAAATAAATTTTGAAATTAAGCATTTATCGTTAAAATGAAAAAATTATACGTTTATTGCCTATCTTGAGTACTATTAGCACATATCATATAAGATCTATGAGAATGCAGGTAGGCGGTTTATTAAAATAACTTTCTATCGTCGTCTAACGTTCTTTTTGTCCATGAATATTAAATACAATATTATGAGTCGAATTAAGTTTTCTGAATTTCTTTTTACTATTATTTTGACAAAAGAAAAAATTCGAATCCAATGCATCTAAAAAGGGAGTTGGAATAACTTTTTCATTATCGCTTAAATTTCCACCAGACAATTTGTTTTCTGTTAATTTATCAATTGCGAAAGCTTTCGATGTCATGATATCTTCATCACAGTTCACATACTAGAAAACATCAAATTTTTACTTTTCAGAATGGGGAAAATGACGTAAAACCGAAGCTCTGCGTCTGATGTACGAAGGAATTTATCGTTACAATGAATACGAATGAATCGGGACTCTGATGAAAATACGCACAAACGTAAAAGGTATATAAATGAGAAATGTCTAAACGAATATATGAATATATATGAAAGTATATATGAATTAAAGAAACACTGAAATATTTACTACATTGTAAAAAAATAACAATACTTTTTCTTAACTTTCTTTACTATTTAAATATTTTTAAATAATTACTCTAGGCCTCTAATTCGTAGTATACATAGCTGTAAATACGATGTTGTCCACACAACAGCACTAATTGAAACACAATGAAATTCGAGAAAACGGCAACTGGAATTGAAATTCCAAATTTTCACTTTGAAGTGGGGAAACTTCAATCAAAGTTTTTCTCAAATTATCCAAAATTAAAATTTTCATTCAATTACTTGACTTGCGTACCACTTTAGCTAAGTTGAAAATGTTAATTGATGTCTGCGGATTATGCTCACTTCTTCTGTTTTAGTATATACATTGCAAAGGGCGAGAACAATTACGGTTTGTCTAATTTTTTAGTTCTTTCATATAATTTTATACCGTACACAAAGTGTTATTGTTAAATGTATTTTTAAACTCTGCTTGCCTGTCCAGAATGGCCTGTGCTGCGAGTCGTAGGCGGCGGTCACCCTCTCCACGTCTCTGGCCGTCATGGCGTCCCCCGCGTTGCACAGGGCGAGAATTAGGAACGGGTTGGTGTAGTTTCCAGACGCCTCCACCTTCCTGCGAAGCTCCCGGACCAGGTCGTCGCCGTAGAAGTCCCTCGGGTCCATGCAGGCCACCAGCAGGGCGTGGATGTACAGGGCGAGTTCCTGAGAGCTCATCTTTCTTTCTCTGGAGATAAAGAGGACTCTGTTTTAAGGTACAAATTGCTGTAATTGGTCAAAAATGAACTTCAAGCAAGAATTTTACAGACTCCTTTGTGAAGTACTAGACTGGCTTATCTTTATTTCAAAGATCCTGTTTTTTCTGATTTAGGATTAATTCCTTCGTTAGCTATATGAATGCTTCATTTTGTATCACATTGACTGTCCGCAATAGACTTCCTACCGGAGGTCAATTAAGACAGACATCGTAATGCGAAATTACAGAATGAGAACCGAACCAACATCCCATTTTCTAAACTTCTGTAGCAGAGCAGCTTGAGAATGTTAAAAGCAAAATAATCAATTCAATAATCTGATGTATCGGAATATCTTTTACGAATCTGCATCTTATTTGCTATGAATTTGGTCTGCAGAAGGCATTCTACCATTATAATCAGCTAATTAATTAGAAATCAGTTAATTAACTGTCGACTAAATCAGTTATTTCATACTCATTCAATGAATTTAAAAATTAGGAAGCACTGAAGATATTATTAAAAAAATTGAAACAAGAATTAAGTCCATAAAAGATATTACTGAAACAATTCTGTCTCATTTACCCATTGCCCTATTTAATTTTTTTGAATAAAGAAATATATCGATGCATTTTAAATTAATAAAAAAAAACAATTTATCATTCACAATATTTAACAAAAATGTATAAAATTTTAAATTAACAGAAATTACTTCCTTATGAACCTGTAAACCATGAAGATACTTCTGAAATAACCTGTTTGAATTAAAATTAGTACTTCTGTGCACAGTAGACCTCGCTCCCCCCAAATCTGGCATCTTCATCGCATTCTTTTAAAAGCGTAACAATTGTTATTCAATGTGAAGACGACATTGTTTGCAGGGACACCAGACATCATAATTTGACTCTCGAGGAGATACACTGGTGTACAAACGTTTAGCACAATTCTTAAGGTGCAACAAATTCGGAGTTAATATGGATACAATAGTTCGCAATCAGTTGCGGAGAGAAGTGGGACATAGAGTAGTCGGAGCTCACATTTAACAGCGAAAATCTCGTCGCTTTAGGGGGCGATCAGAAAGTGATGAAGACAAATGACTTACTCCACTCATTTGACTATGCACTTTCGTAAAAATGGTTTAGATGGTGAAGAGTTTAAGTATAAATTTAGAAGTATAATATTTTAGTTATATTGAATCGTATAAAGGTTAGAAATAGTCGAAATACCCATGCATACTTATAAATTAAGTACATAATTTAAGTTGAACTAAAGTAGGAGTTATAAATAACAATGCATATCATTAGGTTAATCACATTATTTGTATTAACATAAGAATCGTAATACAAGTATTAGAGTATTGGACAAAAGTATTGCAAGACGCATTATTTACCAGTTGTTTCCACATTGCTTAGCTTTATGTTTCTTAGAAACACATGCAAAGTGAAAACTGCTTAAAGTAAGTGAAATACATGTTTTGAGTAAGTTATTGAACAAAATTTATTATTTATATATATACAGACACAAGAAGAGCCTGAAACTAAAAGTTAGAGATTTGTGAAAATCGGCATGGATTAACTAAGGGATACAACATAATTCTTCTCACTAAGTTCTTTTCAGCAATAAAAATAATAAATCAGTACAATTCAACCAGAATTCATTTAATATTCCGTTGCTCCGCCTCTGGCATTGATCACAGCAGCCACTCTGTTTGGCATGGAACCAATGAGTTTTTTGCAAACATTTTTTGGAATTTGATGCTTCCATATTTTAATTATAGTTTCCTGAAGTTCTTGTTTTGATTTAGGTTGATTTTGGGATATTTTTATGCCCATTATTCTCCATGGTTTCTCAAACGGATTTAAATCCGGTGAATTCAAGTTGCAAGAATATAAATTTGTTGAAAACCCTCATCAATTAGCTTCTCTTTGAGAGAATAAAAAATTCAGCTATCTGCAATGCTGACAACTCTCTGAATCTTAAAGGTACTTAACTGGCGGACAATGCGAGTTCGCGGATGAGAGGCTTCCGTATAAGTAAGCAGGCTCTCGACAACCCGATGGCACAATAATAATGGTGGGGCTATTCGGGCAACTTCCGATGACAGGTTGTATTCCGGTAAAACGGGGAGTTGTTGCATGAGCCGCTCGTAATGGGGACTATTATGCAGGAACCACAGTGCCTGACTATCTGCTGTGGCGTCCGGTCATTCAATAGTTTACTCGGAAGCTTAGGCAGGACGGGGTGATGTTCTTTGTGGCTATACATCTGGCTTTGAAGTTATAAAGAAAAAATTGCTCTACGTTTAACGTATGCGCAGTAAAGCATTATTTACTAAAAATACTATTTCCTTCTCTATTCAACGTATTCTCTCCAAATTTTCATACAATGCTTCTCTAACATATTATCGAGTATTCTGTAAGTTGCGCAAAATTTGAATGAAAACTCTGCATGTCATAAGCAAACAAAAACATGTGAAAAATTTGGGTTGTTTTAAAGCAACCTTTATATCCTCCCGTATATTCATGGCATTTTAATGAAAATGTAAGAAAGATGCAAAAAAATCAAAACGACTGATGAAAGTTTCAAAACATTATCATCTTTCTGTGAAACGGGGTGAGTCCACATTAATTTCTTTCTCCATTTTAGGGAGGTCCTCTAAATGTTCTAGGGATAAAATCTTCACTGTGTCCACGATTGTACGTCCCACGACTCTATAGATCTGATTGTAAATCATTGTCCAAATGTTTCGAATTTAAAAAATCTTGCAATACTTATTGCCATTAGTCTAATTTGAGAGTACTTTTTGTTGACCTGTAACACAACAAATAAAAATTACTCTTACTATTAATTTGACCAAGCATCGATATTTATTTTAATTCTGTTCGTATTAAAATTCTTTATTTCCAAACAAAGGCATAGAAGAAGGTAATTTATTTTTGAATCTATTTTGATTTTCAATAAACTCATGTCCTTCAGTCTTATAAAACATCAAAAGTGAAGTTTATAATAATTATGCATTCCGTATTAGGAGTTTAGCAGCGAAGTGAGTCAATATTTTGAGGGAACAAACTGCTCACCAAACGCGGCGACTTGTTAATATTAATTTATTATATTTCGATGTTCTAATTATGTTTCACTATTCTTTATTAAACTTCAGTATTCTTAGTCAAGAATATTTGAATGAATACAGTTAAATTCACTTCTAGCAAACTGCAACTGCCTACAGATTTCATCATCATTCTATTTTCTTGAAAATTTTCAAAACCTGTTATTCTTCGCAGTCTAAGCCGCATAAATAAGAATATTTCACCTCGATAAGAAAGTTATAGATGAAAAGGGAAAGAATCTTCCTTACTTTGAGAGGCGTTGGAGCAGTTGTATTGTCAGTTCGTAACGGATTTCCTCGCCCGTGCTGTTTCCTGGGCCGAAAGTGGACTCATCCGCTAAGTGTAAAGCGACAGCGATTCGGTGGACCTGAGATCCCCATCGGTCTGTACCAGAACCCGGTTTCTTCCTTCTCAAAATCCATGACTTCAATTGAGTTTTCGCAGCAGTGTTATCTGTAGTTTTCGCCGCACTGTTTTCTAAAAAGAATATAATTTTTTTTTTGAAATCTTAGCTAACAAGAGAACTATAAAGTGTATAAGAAGCTCTTCCGACGTCTCTCTGACGAGATTTAACGTAATATTCCATCTCTTATCTCTAATACGTAGATTTTATATCCAGCAAAAATCTAATAAAAAATTGTAGAAGAAAAGGATGAATCAATCATTAAGCCTCTTTTATCTTTTAAATATTCTCCATTTTAAAATGCCCAGTTTCATGTAATTTTATTTAAATAAACTTTCGTTTTCTTATTACTTGACGTCCAGAAACAACAGACAAAATTACAAATTGTCAATTGGTGACCCAAAGCGAAAAATTAAATTCATGGTTTTAAAAAATGAGAACTTCTAGGAAAACTAGGAATCTTCTACGTGTGAAACGAATTTTTATTATAATTCGTGGTGTGTGTCTCTAACTCATTAATCAAGAAGAAGTGGTCTGTAATTTTTTAACTTTTTATTTTAACACTCAATATATGCAAATAATTAGGATAGCCTTATTGTTTTCTAAAAAAATTATTTTATTTTGAAAATTTCTTCAACGAAAAAATATAATATGTATAAAATGTCCTTCGTTTTCTCTAAAGAAATTTAAAGTAAGCCTGCACCCATAACGTCTAGCTCACAGTTTTCATATCTACTCTGAACTAGATATAAAACAAGGAAGGAAATATCCCCAAAATTGATGCTTTATCCTTTCCATTCATTCTTTAATTCCCCGAAATACTCCCCATTATAGTATGATAACGTCCTGTTGCTGGTGGTGTTTCTTTAACAACCAACGCCACCTCAATTTTTAAAATTTCACGAAAGAAATTTTTTTGAAGAAAATACTCAATTTTTCGCCATCAGTAATGAACAGTTCATGTTCATATCATATGTTAAATAAATTCAGAAATATGCGTTCCTGGTTGCGAGAAATTGTGTATTTTCTTTTCTTTGAAATGTCGAAAAATTGAGATGTGTGGTGTTTCTTGTTAAGTGACGATTTACGATCAACTACTACTTCAGTTACATAATTCTTAGAGAAATTCTATATAATAATCTATCTATAGTTTTAAAAATATAAATTAGTCTTTTGGAGACTGACCATAAGGATTTCCACAGAAAAAAATTGTTTCAAATTTAGGAATTTTATAGTTTTGTGGAAGTTTTTTTGTTGTATATTTTGTTTTGAAAATTGTGGCAATGACGTACGAATGCAAAAAAATGTGCTTTATTTCAGAAAATGGATTAAAAGAGGAATATGATTCATGCTATTTAAATTAAATTTGAAATTTGTGGAAAGAATCAAAAATAAAATATTTCGTGAGACATTTTTCCGGCTGGTCGAACTTACCGCAATTTATCTCGTCAGAGTTATCCCCGCAGTCATCAGAACCATCGCAGAGCCAATTCAGGGAGATGCACATCCCGTTCAAGCACGGAAAGAGTCCTAAATTACATCGATGTAAAGCTGAAAAAATAATAAAAAAATTGAATTTATTTCTTAATTGAAATAAAAACATGTCCTTATTTAACTCTTTGAGATTTAAGCGGCAAAAATCTCACCCTTCATTACCTTTTTACACATGGTCTGAAATATTTTAACCTACCATGGAAACATAAAATTACTCTTATTTAATACTATTTAACATTTTATTAATTTTTTTTTATTTATATTATCAATGCTTCAAAATAACAATAAATTAGTAAAAAAGTGAAAACAAAATTTGTACAAACTAAACACTCTTGTAATTTTTGGAAACCTTTGTTTTATATCTGGTGGATTGTTGGGTATAATGCAGTTTAATCACTCTGAGATGCATATTAATTATTTACATATGAATTTAGCATAATTTAATAATTCTTTTCACATGCTAAAAACAATTTTATGTTTTGTTTTTATTTAGCATACTGTTACTTGGAATAAATCTCACTTTTTAAATTTATAAAGAAATCCTAAAGTGTGAACTTTTTACATGAAGAAAATTACACGTAAGGGTTAATTACTCAGAGTTTAAGCCATAAAAAGGGGTCATCAAATATGATTGCACTGAAAATAGAAACTAGATATAAGCTATTTCATGAGACAAAAGAAGAAGAATTCAGAGGAATTCAGATTAATTTTCAGAACGTACTTCTCAGAGAAAATATGATTTCTGCAGCCTAAATAAATGAATGTAAAGAGTTATCGCCCTCTCCCAAAGTTCAGTGTCCTCTTGTCGTCCAGAATAGTAAAATTAAAATTAATTAATCATCTTTTTGTCAGATTTCAGGTGAAAACAGATTTTGAAAGATGTCCTGGCCTTAAAGGGCGTCATCACTCCAGAGAACAAATGTTTATAATAATTATTAAGCAAACTTAATTAATGAAGGGAGGGGAGGAGCCCCGACGCACATTTTTACTTTTCAAACTGTCCAGAATTCACTACAATCTATTATTTTTACCATCGTTTGGGAAAATAACCATAACATTATATTCCTTGACCACACGGGGCCCATCTCCGAAGCTCCATTTTTCCATAATACAGAATTGTTTAGAAAAAAATATATCATGAAGGATAAACTGCAAAAAAAATCTGAGATAAGCCACAGGCTTGAACTTGCTAAACAAAAGCATTAATGTTTTTGAATAATCAAATTTGATTTAAATTGAAAAAGTGGTATATACTTTATCTCCACGAAACTGTATGAATGAGATATTCATTAAGATAATAACTGAACAAATATGCAGCGAGGATATTTTTTAAAACTATTTTAGTCTATAATATTCCTGGATGCTGTATCTGTTTGCTACACATGGCAGTGAAACCAAGCATAACAGCAAAAGCATAGAATGATAAAAGTTTATTGCTAAATACGTCGAATAGAGAAACAATATAAAGTATCATTTTAATAATATAAAGTATCTTTTTACGAATATAATATGAATTTTTAAATAATATTCTTTAATGAATTCTTAATCTACTCCTAGAACAGCAGATACGTGAATTAAAATGTTTAGTTTCAGCTCTGCTATTAAATTTCCGGGTTGGTTTTGAAATTATTTAATTTCTGACAAACCTGACATGAAGATTGGTAATAATAAATTCTTCGTATTTAATTTACAAATTCTTAATTCACAAAAGCAAGATTTAAACTTATAAGTTTGGAATATGACCGACAAAGTGATTCAGAAATTAGATCGTACTTCATATGAGTTATAACAATTGATAGCATTTGTTGCTTCGAAATTCCAGGCCACAAACACTAAAAAAGTATAAATGTACAGCGAAACCAAAGGAGTCAATTTACCTACATTCTGGTTGCAGTCAGCTGCACAACATTCCGAAGCTCAGATTTGTGAAATCCTACTATAATCTGAAGCAAACAATGGTAAAGGATACAGGCGGTAAAAACAAATATACCAATATGGAAATATTGCATATCTGAAATTATGCGAGAAAATGACTTACCCTCGGAGTAATGCAAAAAGGTCCCGACAACTAAATAAATGAAGAACACTTTCATGCTGACTGATCGGCTCATCATCGCAACACTGTCTGCTCGAAGCGACAGAGAGAAATGTTTACATCAAGCGAGAGGGCTGTTGATGCAATCGAGATACACAAGACGGTAAATTCCCCTTTCCATCACTGAATCGCTGATGAAGAAGGCGATTAGAGATTCGGTTCGCAGACGAGGCCAAACACATGCCATCCGATAAGACGAAACAAACCTCTCTTTATTGTCTGGGCTATCGAGTGTCTCTGTGGGATGAAAGGAAGATAACACGTCCGATCGCGGATAGCGCATCTGATTTTGAAATAACCGATTTCTTTCAGTGAAAGTAGATTGCTTAATTTGATCAAATCCGTTTTAAAAGCAGTCAAGTATTTGATTTTAATAACTCTACGGATTGAAATCTCAGTGTTTCTACATCCCAAATAAAATTCATTAGGACATAACTTCTTTTTAAATTTGATTAAAAGTATAAATTTTTATTTATAGCAAAAAGTTTTCAATAACTATTTAATCTCTTTTATGACAATTTATTTTAAATCTGAAAACAACGAACTTCACAATCAG
The DNA here is from genome assembly GCA_013235015.1 of Araneus ventricosus. Classification (NCBI taxonomy): domain Eukaryota; kingdom Metazoa; phylum Arthropoda; class Arachnida; order Araneae; family Araneidae; genus Araneus; species Araneus ventricosus. Next base: position 16,951 of record BGPR01011461.1, read on the forward strand.
AATTTTGAAAAACGTGATTAACAGCAACTTTTTTTTAACGACAGATTTTACTATATTTTTTGCTTAAGCGATACATACTCCTTGTTAACGTATAACTTAAAGGATTTTTGTTTTAATTTAAAGGTTTCAATTTTGCGCAAACATTTAATAAGCATTTTTCTTTATTCTTGATTTTTTTTTATAAATAGAAATACTGTTAATGTTTAGAACTGTTAATGTTTTTCGGCAAAAATTCGGACAATAATTGTAAAGAGAGGTGTCAGAAGACATGGGATATGAGCTAATCAAAATAAATTAAAATTTTTGGCTACATACAGAAATACGTCTTTTGTGCTCCAGTGAAATTTGTTGAGTATTCGTGACAGATTGAGCGTTTGCGCACCCATCTTCTTATGCGATTTTGAATGCTTATAGTATGCGCCACCTCTCCTTGAATTCGGGACATGTTTTTTAGAAACATTCTGTATAAATATGTATACAGGGGAAACAAGAAGCAAAAAATGTATATTGTTACAAAAATCTTGTGGTGGGCGTATATGAATGCAATCCAGCCAGCAGGAAAAACATTAATTTTTTATTCCACTGAGAATTTTTTAGCAAAACTTTACGCACAGGTAACAAAACTAAATTCAACTTATATAAATTAACCAGCGGGTCTCCCCTAAACTTTCTCGTATACTCCTAACACATGAAGAGAAAAAGATAAGCTAAAAGGCAGTAAAGCGATCAAGAACCCCAAAAGCAGTGGGGGAAAAATTAAGCGAAACGCCATACCACGATTTCCGAAGGTCTTCCAACTCGGAAGTAGAATTAGAAGCCGGCGTGATTACCAATAAGGCTGGTTGTAAGATAAAGAACACGAAATTTGCAATTTGAACGCCTTTTTTTCAACTGATTGACACAAAAATTGGACACAAAACTACCTTTAAGGTAAGAAGGCCACATACCAAATTTCATTTACAAAAGTAATTGCTTAAAGAAGTTATTGCGTTCAAAAGTATGCGATTATACAGATAGACAGTTAACCTTTTGACGTATTTGGTCCAAACTTTGATACAAACCTACATTCCTGATGATAAAAATGTGTACCAAATTTTATCCACTTAGCTATTTAATTTCGTTAGTTATCGCTTTCACGTGAATACGGACATACAGACAGACTGACTTTCCTTGGACGGATTTTGACCAAAAATCGATAGAAACCTACAAATCATGTGTAAAGACCACATACCAAATTTCATCCATGTAGCTTTAATAGTTTTTGAGTAATCATGTTCACAGACACACAGACAGAAATAATTCCAAAATTGTGTTTTTCAGACTCAGGGAGGTCTAAAAAGTGGAGATTCATCAACATCTTCAGTTCGAATTTTTTGACGATTACAAAACCTAGTCTTTGTGTGCTTCGTATACAAGAAAGTGAACACAAAGATCACTACTATATCTCACTCACAGCACTCTCAATAGCGCTCAAAGGATTCTTATTAGCTCTCCAGCTTCAAAGTTGATCAGAGTTCAACTGACTCTTGGTTTCAGAGATTGCGTTTATAACTTTCCAACAGGAAGTGACGTCACATATTAATCTCTAGAAGGTTCTTAGTATTTCAGACTCCTAGTAGAGATACGACTGCAATTCATGATCTTTCAAGAAGATTTCTTTTATCACCAAGTCGCCAAAATTAATACGTCAGTCATGAGCATTTTTTCGAATATCTCATGAAAGGCTGGATGACTTTTCTTCGAACATCGGCCATATAAGGAAAAGGTTTTAACTCACAATTTACATTGAAGATTCGGTCACGAGAGCAATTACGGGACCGACCAGAAAATAATGAAGTCGAAGAGGGATTTCGGCTTACTCCGCTTAAATAAAGCTGATAATGGTTTGCAACTTTCATCAATTCTTTTTTGTGAGTGTGCAATATTTACAAGCATTATCGTAAACATAGCACGAATATTCGGGAAGATATAAAGTACAAGTGAAATTATTTAACAAAAGATATCAAAAAATTAAACTTTGTATTAGATAGAATGGCGCAAAAATGAAGCAACTTCCAATAAAATACAAAAGAAAGATATTTGAATACAAAAAAGTAAAATACAGAAGAAACACATGAAGTAAACAATAGCTATAACAATATACCTTTTGCACGCCAACGCAGCAGCATCCAGTAATTGCATCGACAATATTGTCCTTAATTAATAAACGAATTACTATGGAATCAAACAACGAAATTCATGCTTTAATAAGAATTAAAGCACATTAAAAGAAAAGAATTAGGATAGAATAAATGGAAGATATAAAGGTTTCCTTAAAAATCCCCATTTTTCCGTAAGTTTTTTGCTTATAAATTGCTGAGTTTACAACCAAATTGTATGAAACTTACAGAATTCCTGACAATATGTCAGAAAAGCATTGTATTAAAATTTTAAATAAATACAATGGAACCTCGCTTAACGAGCTTCTCTCATAAAGATTAATTCGCATAACGAGCAAAATAAATTGTAAAGAAATGACTCGTTTAACGATTGATATTTCGCATAACGCGTTAAGAGGAGAAAGGAAGTCCCGGATTATGGGCCCGCTACATCAGTCCGTGTTTAATACTCAATACACTAGTATCTTGATGTCGCTTGTTATCACATATTTTTCCAAGCTTAGGTTCGGACATATTATTGAAGAGACCATTGAGCCAACATGAGACCGTGAAGGGACCAGTCATACTCTCAGAGAGTTTCTGAAATATCACTTTCACATCGTTGCCTGTCTCAACCTGATCAAAAATACGTAGGAAGGGGTCATCAAAAGAACCTTCACTTCTTCTTGAAAGGACTTCTAGAGTTTTGAGGCAATATCTCTGGATTCTGCACTCAACAAGATTGAGTTTTTGACAAAGATCATGGGACTGAGAGCGGAAATTATATCGATGTTCTTGACGAACACCACAGCCAAGAGCTGACACCAAAGCGCATTCTGTTTCACAGCAAGAAGTTGTTTAGGGGAGATGTCAGAGAAGGCGGTGGTAACAGCAAAGCAACAATCTTCTGGCGCATTAAGAAAAATGCTAATAACATGGAATATTATAATGTCGTTCATTGAGAAGGATCGCCCTAATAAGATAGTGGCTATGAGCGCTAAAAATTTATTTAATAAAAAGGCTGTGTCTCATTTTCGTCAAAATGTGAAGCGTCAGAAAAAAGAATTTCTCTAGATAGCTTTCTAGTAAAAAAAAGAACTATGTATGTATCATAAACAATAAATAGATTAATTTGAGTTTTTTCTTGAAATGGAATTCACATTCAAGGTTCTTTCATTCCGCGATAGAAGAGAAGATGAAGATGGTTCACGCTCCTTAAGCAATTAAAATAAACTTTATTCATAAAGTTCGTTGAGTGTTTTTTCCGGTATGGAACGCATTAACCGCTTTTTACATTAATTTATATGGGAAAAAATGGTTTCGCTTAACGAGTGTTTCGCAAGAAGTGCAAGATTATGGAACGAATTATACTCATTAAGCGAGGTCCCATTGTACTTTGAATATCAGAGAAGATATGATTATCTATAGTAGATATTTTTAACTGCATATGCAATAAACGCATCATAATTTTTCGTTCACAACTTCAGGGCCTGACATATTGGGTAACTTATATAAAAATTCCAGTTAAATACCGTTAAGGTTCAGAAAGATATCGGCATTTTGGTCAGCGGTGTTTTATTTTCATGCCATCTGCTGCCTCCAGATGGCGTTTGCGCACCCATGCTCATATGTGATTTTGGATGCTTATTGTACGCCTGACAACCCTGAAAGTTTGGCCACTTTTTGAATTTCCCAGTATACTTGCTAAATCTTCATATTGAATAACTTTTAATTTTTTTAATGAGAGAGAAAGTTTGTAACCATTTTGTATTACCTTAGTTGTTTTCAATCAACGCTCTTGGGGTGGACGTTGATTCTGTGAGCTTTCCTTCGGTTTCTCGAACTCTTCCCTTCTGTACTAATTCGCTGTACACCTTTAGGTGAGTGGTCTGTATTCTGGTCACAACACACGAAAAGATTCTTATCAACAGTTTAGAACCGTTTTACAATCAGGTCGGTTACAAATCCTTCGCATGAAGAACTTAAGTCTTTTAACGTTTAAAGTAAGAACACTGATCGTTGCGATTTCAGAATTTTAAATTTGAAACCAAAATTATCAATAACGATAAACTAAAGTTAAATTTCAGATGAATAGTTGGGATTTCTTAATGTTTTTTTTTTGCATTACATAAAACAAACATTATCAAAAAAAGCACATTTCAAATTTATCTCTTATAATGCATTTTTAATGTAATGTAACATGAAAAAATATTTATAAATTTTGTCTTCACACATTTGAAGATATCTTAAAATGACAGAAGTACTGAAATAAAAATAAATGTAAAGAAACATTATATATTGGAATAACGGTTAGCATGTTATATGTATGCAATTTTTGACAAAATACAGATATTATGCAGATTGCAGTTTGTTATTACCGAAGGTTTAAGGATTCTGCTGGAGACACTCATCGGAAATGTATTAAAAGAGTTCTGCTTTATTTGTTAGGAACCATTGACTATACTTTACTAGCTAAGAAAGCATTCAGTTAAATAATTTTCAATTAACCTAATTGGTGCCCTATTAGCAAAAGATACTTTTCAATATTGCTACGATAGCTTCACAACAGTGTGTGGCATTTTAAATATCGAGAAACATCTTAGAAATATCATAAAATATTTTGTGGTAATTCGGAAATGATTGGGTTGGCGGGCTGACACACATATACTCAACCTATTTTCAAAATATTATAATTAATTAATTTTTATTATATATGAATTTATTATATATCAATTTGTATTATATATTTCCCCTTTGTAGAAAAAGCAAGCCATTATGGCCTTACCATATAGTGTAATAAATTACATTGCAGACAACTGAATCATAATAATAAATTATGTGTATTGTAAAATATGAAACTGCTTTTTCTCAACATTCGAATGGACATTTTTGAGGAAAAATTAAAACATATTAATATACATCGCTTCGAAGATAACATTTAAATGTACAGTCACGGAGAATAAAAGCAGCCACCCAGCATTATTCTGCGATCTTTCATAGGGCTTAAAAAGAAAGGGACCGATATTCAGGAAATAACTTATATTAAAAGATTCTATGGTTAAAAATTTCAAAAAGGGTCATCTAAATATTTAAAATTGCTCTGACTTCTAAATTTTCAATAGAAACACTTATTTTTGATGTCATAAATAAATTACTCATGAAAAAATACCACAAGAAATAAATTGTGGTTAATATGGCATGAATATATCGGAAGATATTCAACATTTTGTGTTCTAAATAGAACAGGGGATCGTCTCCACATTAAGATAGAGAAGTTATCTCCTTGCGTTTAAATGTTGGTAATAGCATTTCAAGTTATTCCGCACATTATTTATCCATTTAAATGTTATTTTCAAAGTACTGAACTACATCTTGGAATTGATAAAACTTGATTAACAGAAAATAAATAGTGTAATATTGTACCAGTTTATTTATAAAATTTTAATTTATAAATGCACATAGTTAAAAGTTTATGTATATATAAATTTTATAAAATAAAGTGGTGTAATGATTATATTAATTAATGAAAATGGTTTCGACATATATGCCGCCCCCCTAAGTGGATCGTTTTTTTGCGAAAATAGAAAAATTAAAATAACTTCAAAACTTCTACTACGAAAATGCTTATATTTTTCATAGGCTTATCAAACGGCCATCTGCTTTGAGTACTATTGAAATTTATAAGTGTTGCTATTCAAAGATATTTAACATCACTTTTCATAAATAATTTCCTGCGCTCAAAATTATTTTAAACAAAAAAGTATAAGTGTATAATTTGCAGAATAATTCATACTACTACATAAATAAAATACTAGGTCAATATTTATATTATTTCTCAAGATATTAATAAAGATTCAAAATTTTACTTTAACAATAGAAACTAAAATTTCATTTGCTTATAATTTTTAAACAAAAAATGCTGGGATGATGAAACTTGGTATTCGAGTATAATTATTCATGTAGTATCGAAAGGTGTTAAGAATTATATGTGTTTCCTTTGGAAATTTTGAAGTTAGTGCTATTATAAATATGTATATTTTCAATTATTTGAATTTTAAACATGAAGTATATGACCTTATTTCCTGAAAATTGGTACCTTTTGTTTTAATACCTGATGAACGAAAGCAAAATAATGCAGGGTGGCTCCTTTTCTTCCCCGAGACTTTACATTTGCCAACATTTTAAGATGTCTTACTCTTACAAATCATAATAATTAAACACCTACTGAAACATACTTTTAAAAAATCCGGGCAATATAGATACGAATCTAGTGAAGTTTCTAATTTGGTAAAGGAGCGTAATATTTATTGCTTAAAAAATTCAAAGTAAGAACTCGCTTAATAAAAAATAATTATTTTAAACGATATATCCAGTGAGCCTTTAAAAGTTACATGTATAAAGAAAAATGATTAAAGAAATAATTTCAGACGATATAGCATCCCTCTGTATCAAGCTCTCACTGCTCCACAGGCCACGCTTGTACCACAATATGATTTCTTGATTTTGACTCAACTTTACATCTGCGGGACCTGCAAATTACAAAGAAATAAAAATCATTTGTTAATAGAAGTCTTTTCCAGTTCATAATGCTTTAGTTTATAAGGCAGAATAGAGTTTTAAAAAAAGAAAAGGTAGACACTTGAGCCACAAACACGATAGTGAAACGAGATCTCAGTTTTAATTCGATCGCTCAGCAGTTTGTGTATCTGTGAATTTGTCTGTTCCGCAATCATGGCCAATGGCCATGTTCCTTAAAGCAAAACGATTTATATGTAAGAATTTTTATTTCTTGAGTTCCTCTCAGGAAGGTGCCCAGGCTTGCTCTAAATGTCTCAGTTTCCAATATCGACAGAATTTCAAACATAACATCAAATTTTATTTTTGGTCAATTTGGACCGTAATTGAAAAAAAAGTTATTTAATTAAAACTTCGTATCTCGCGTTCTAATCATCCGGTTTTCCCCGGGTTCGCTTTCAATGTCCCAGTTTCCATACCCTAATCCATTCCAGAAGGAGTTTTAAACATAACATTAAATTTAATTTTTGGTCAATTTCAACATTTTTTGTTGCTTTCTTTCATGAGGAAAACTTAAGATTTCATGATTTAGCTAACCCCTCATTTATTATTACTCTAAATTTGAATTTGTATTGAAAATAAAAATGTATTATATTCTAAATATTCGAGTATATTCTCAATTTTTGAAATCGCTGTTCAGATGTTTGCGTCTAGTCTTTATTTTAACATATCTTTTATTTGCCTAACCTATCTCTTAAATGCTTGTATCAAAAATATAATTACATAAATTATTACATATATTGAGAGCAATTTCAAATGCAGCACTTCTAAAAATTTAAACAATGCACCTACACAGCAATAGTGCAATTTAAAATGAATTAAACGATAATTATTGTTGAGAATTGCTCTGTTTCGTGTTTGTTTGGATAACACACAAGCATTTCAATAGTAAAAAGAATATTGTTGTCATCTAAACAATCAAAGGCAGATTATTGTTTATCGTCATTTGTAGTTTTGACTTGGATAGATAAGCAATGAAAACGAAGAGCTATTGAGAAGTTTTAGAAAGCAATTGAAATATTTAGTCATTTTATTTCGGTTCAAGTTATATATCGATACTAAAATGGAATCATAAAAGGTTTCGAAAACATTGGTATGTATAATTTTATTCATAGTCAAGTACTGTAGCTAATTGAAATCGGTCAATATTATTTCCATTTTCGTGAATTTTTCTAAGGTAACAATTTACAATAATTGCCATCATATATGTATATATTCGAAATTTCGATTTTAATTTTTGGCATTAAATAGTAGAAAGTTAAGCAATTCCAAAAATATATATCGTCAATACCAAATTTAATGGACTCGAAAACACAGTATCATTTCAAAGTTTTTGCTAAAATAGAATTTTTTCAAGCGATAACCTGTCAAAATTGGTATAAGATGTTTGAGTATTAAGGCCATTATGATGGCTGCCATTAAAACAGCCGACCGATGGAATGCAAATTTGTCGACGGCGCAATACCTTGTTTTCGAGTCTTACCATTTAGTGTAACTAAATAGCTTTGTTCGATATCAACGCCAATGAATTATGAAATATCTGCTTAAAGATGTTCACCCCAGGTTATAGTAGTCTTGTACTTCTGTTTCGCAAGGGTACACTAAGCTACCCCATTCGCAACACAGCGCCTGGGTAAAATAGGGACTGTTATTGTAATCGTAACACAATATGAGCTCTTAATGTAATCGATAGTTAAACCGATAATTTTGTATGCCAAGGCCTTTCTAATTCGACCATCGCCGAAACAGAGGAAAGAAACAATACGGCTGTTAATGAAATTGTATTGGCTTTGTAATCCATTCTTCACACAATGTTGGCGATGAGGCGACTTTGAGTGATTTGACATGCATCATTCTTTGTTTCAAAGGCTCCACTTTAGTTTTAGGAAGTCAAATTACTTTGGAAAATATTTAATAAGCACAAACATTGTATTCTGAGATCAAATGCACCTCTGACATGCTTCAGTAGAAGTCCGATATTTCCCCCCAAACATCTTTTATAGTTGTCTTTTAAACTCCACAAATAGGTGAAAACGACTTTGTCAGTATCGTGATGGAGATACATATTATAATCACACAATTACGTCGAATATTTTAAATCAATCCCAAGAAAAAAGTTTTAAAATATGACTTCTCTTTTTCCTTTTACAAATTTTTTTGGCTTTAGAGCGAATTTTATTATTAATTAAAAACGAATCTATATTCATCATGGTTAGATATAGGAATAGCAACATATCTTGTGGTTATTTTGATATTCCAAATCTTTGTAGCAGATGTGGGATGACACCTTAAGTCCATGAACTCCAAAAAAATTCAAAATGATGAGAAATCTTCTAATACTTCGCCGATAACACGTGATAGAATATGAACGGAGAGGGCTGTGTCTGTTTAAGCTTTTAACAAGTTTGGCAAATTTTTACTCCTGCTTAGTGGTAAAATTAGGGAGAAAATTATTTTACTTTTCAATTCAGTAAATCGCAAGGACACTGTAACTATTTTCAAATTCAAAAAATTAATACATTTCTCTGATTTAATTGATCATGTATTCTTGAACCAGAAAAAGTCAAAAACCGTAAAATCTTCGTGACAGTTTGCCAAATCTTAGCAATAGATTTTTAAGCTAGAAAACAGCGAATTCAAGTTCAATGCGACGAAGTAAATAGATCCCGATGTATTTTAATCATTTACCATTTCAAGCACCACATTTAAGCATTACATCATCCACATTTATATCTACGATGGTTGATATAGCATGTTATTTTCTAACTAAACTAATGTTTTCAGATAAATGTTTAGTAATTTATTTGAAAATATTTTTTTTAAAATTATAATTATCTTCCATGATTTTCCTAAATTTACTGATATATTACATCAGAGCGAGAAAATGTGAATTCGTTTTTTATTGTATTACTTTACTTGTAATATTTTTTAGAATTTTTGGAATATTTTCTGACCGAATTCCCAATAATCCAGTGTTTTAAAGACATTACGTAAGCAAATATACAATAAAAAATAAACAAAAGTCATAAATTAAAAAAAACATTCGATTTGTTTGGTAATTTTATATGACCACAGGATGTGTCGCTTCGTATAATGGATGAATTTGTGCCGATATGAATTAAATCGATTTACATCCAAAAGTTTGCCATTATTTTAACTGAATTAGAAATCTGAAATTTATAACTTTTTTTTCTGCGTGTCTAAGGAGAATTTCTATTTCTGAGATGGCTACAACTTTCTCAAATAAACTTATTTCTCAAACGGGAAATGACTGAATAAGTCCAAAAACAGCTTTAACAATTAAAAACTTTATTGAATACTGAATTATTAATTGCAAGAAAACATTCAATTAATTGATGTGGAAATGTGAGTATGGCTTCTAAGTGAAGATTTGCAGTGTGAAAAAGAAGTGCATCTTAAAAAATACTTAGAAATCAGAGTGAAAAGTAAGAACGCGATAAAAAGTAGAAAATTTCAGCAAGTACGATCTCAAAAATTTTGATGTGCGGAAGGAGACTTGTTAGTTTATTTTTTGCGTTATATTTTTTGTAAATAGTTTAAAAGATAGAGGTGGATGAATAAAGGAATATTTCTATAATTCTTTCTTTACCGAAAGAAGCAAGATCCCGTTTTAACTTCAGTGTTCTATATTTCATCTCTTTGTCTGTAAATTTGTTTCTTACGGAATCACGAGCAAAGGAATTGTTTGATTTTCTTCGAATTTGGCATGAATGTTGCTTGGAATCATTAAAACTATTTATGTGCAAGAAGTTTTTTTTATCCATTTCAACACTTTGGCTATTTTAATAGTTCCGTTTCATGTAATGGTGAGATTTGTTTCAATGATTATTGCCAAGCGGTACTCCATTCATTATGATTCCTAAATACCTATAATAGCACATGGCATTTAATGGTGATTTTCTTAATAATAATATAAGCAGAGTCTTATATAAAAAGATATAAAATTTAATTATTTTGGAAATTGAAATATAGCATGAAGGTTAGAAACAATTCGATCCATCCACAATATACAGAAAGTATACTATGTTAGATAATGAACTCTTTTATTTCACCCTCAAAATTGTTGTGAATTTTCCTCCTTGTTGCTTTCAAATGTGAAATTTCACAAAAGAATAACTGAAAATTACCTCGGATTTAGGAAAGAAGAGAAACGTAGCACTTCAGTAATAAACTGTATGCTTGTGTATTATTTTTCATCTACCTAATCAGAATTAAAAAAATTAAAGATTTTATCATTTAGTAAAAAATGTAATGCGATAAACATAATTAGGTACACACGATGGTGAATTTTATATTAATTCAATTCACCATTTACTACCAAAAACTATAACAGAAGTCATACGACTTTCCAATACTATCGACTGAAGACTGCCGACCCTGCTCTTTGCTAATTCCACACTCCGTCCTCAACCATTGGCATGACCCACTCTCTGTAAATCATATGGGCCGAAAATCTAAGGTTTGGCAATTCTTTTTTTGTAGTTCTACTAATCAAACCCAGCAATTTATTATATATCTACTAGAGAGGTTCCCAACCTGTGGTACTCGTACCCCAGGGGATACGTAGGGAACCTAATAGGTCTAGAGTAATCTTGGTTATGGCGGAAAACACAAAACGTAAGAATATTCTAGAATTGCGTTTTCCTAAGTTGATATGAAAAATAAAAGTGAACATTGTACAAGTAGCTAATAAATGAAATAAGAAGAAATATATTAATATCTAGTAAATGAGTCAATGTTAGCTCTTATCCTAAGTTAATGGGAAATTATTTCAAGGCTGTTTTCATTTATTTTGACGTTGAATTAATAATATTTTATAAAATGGAGAGTCAAAAATAAATTCTACATATTTTATTAAGTACATTACAGTCGTTTGACTCTTAACCTAACCTAAGTCTTTGGCGTTATAAATTTTAAAAAAATTTCTGCGCTGAGGATATTTGGGTAGGGATATAACAGTAGGGGGTACTCAAAAGTAACAAGATTAATCAAAGGGTACACGAGTGAAAATTTTGGGAACCGCTGCTCTGTTGGATTTTACATAAGTAAGCGTCGACGTTCTTCTATTTTCCTAAAGTATCATCTGCGTTTTTATCTAAAGTCAAGCCTTTTTTTTTATCAGGACCGATGCGCTGCATTACCTTCAAAAACTAAGAGCCTGCGCGACAAAAGAAAATCCTCTCCGTTATGTGTATCACTCTTTTCAATTGTTGGAAGCGTTGCAAACGTTTTCGGAATTCGCCTGCTGAAAACCACTAAAGATTTATGAGGTCATGTAGAAATGAATGACAATACATTGCATTTATACAAGGTGCCCCATAAATAATGAAACAAACTTTAAAGGGAGGTTTCAAATTTACATAGGAACATGGGTACGCAAACGCCATCTGGAGGCAGCAGATAGCATTTAAGATAAAACAGCGCTATTCAAAATGCCGATATCTTTCTGAATCTTAACAGTATTTAACTGAAATGTTTATATAAGTTGCCCTATATATCTGGCTCTGAAGCTCGGAAAGAAAAATTACGCTATCTTTCGCGCATGCTCAATAAAAAGTTATTTACTACAAATGCTTATGTCTTCTCTAATATTCCAAGTAAAAAACATTCGGAACAATTTGGGACTTTTAAAGAAAACTTTATATATTTCCCTAATATTTGCGCTACTATTTACGAATTCTCATAAATATTGATCACATCACGCAAAGGAATTGATGAAAGTTGCAAAACATTATCACCTTCCTGTATTGAGAGGTGAGCCAAAATCCCTTTTCGAATTCATTAGATTGTGGTCGGCCCCCTAAATATCCTCGTGACCAAACCTTCAGTGTAAATTGTGACTTAAAACCTATCTTTGTATGGTCGAAGTTCTAGGAAAATTAATCCGGCCTTTCAAAAGGTATTCGAAATAATCTCCATTATCAGCTCCCTGTGAAGCAGTTGGATGCGTTCGCTTGTCCCGTCTAAAGTTAAGGTGAGATGAGGCATACTAAATTAAATTTCGAGTATCGCCCAAAAGATTTTATGAATTTTACTTGAAATTCGATCATATAAAGATAAGTTTTAACTAACAAATTACATAGAGTATTCGGTCACAAAGGTATTTAGGGAACCGACCAGAAATTGATGAATTCGAAAAAGGCTTTTGGCTGATCCCGCTTCACAGAAAGTTGATAAAGGTTTGCAAGTTTCATCAATACTTTCGTGTAATGTGCGCGATATTTACATCATTTTCGGTAAAAAAAGCAAGAATATTCGGGTAGATATAAAGGTTTCTTTAAAAAAAAAATCCAAATGTTTTTTTTTCCTTGGAATAATAGAGAAGACATGAACATTTGTAGTAAATAACTTTCTACGGCACATGCGCGAAAAAAAAGTTAGTGTTATTTTTCTTCCACAGTTTCAGAGCCAGATATATAGGGCAATTTCTGTAAATACTTCAATTCAATACCGTTAAGATTAAGAAACAGAGCGGCATTTTGGCCATTGCTGTTTTATTTTAAATGACATCGGTTGCCTCCAGATGGCTTTTGCGCACCCTTGTTCTATGTAATTATGGAAGCTTATCGGATGCCTGACACCCTGTATACTTAAAACGTCATCGAAATTCTCAGAGGTTCTGTTTGCTGTATACAAAACACTAAGTTTAAACATCGGTGATTTCTTTATATCTATCTTTCTAATAAAGTGGTAATTATAGAAATTAACCTTTCTAGATGAATTTGCCACTTGTGTTCTTGTTCAGCGCGATGAGATAATTTAATCTTGAACTCCCAAAAGCAATTCTAAAGATGTGGTAAACTGTTTTCGTTGCAATAATATGCGAAATTGTAATGCGTGAAAGCACTAAAATTGGATCAACTCAAGTTCGATATAGATAGAGAAATTTTCTTTTGTCTTGTAATTCCCAGCAACTTTCTAAGAAGTGCTGATTATTAAAAATAGAGCTAATCACACTAGTGGAGTTATCGTACAAGGCAAAAAAATTTTTATATAAAAATACTTGTTTATAAAAAAGTGGTGTTTCATTCACTTTGTACCCAATTTGGCAATTAGATTTTCGTGTGATATATATTAAGAGTGCCTTGTTAATTTAATTTTGAGCACAGGAACTTGATATATTGAATAATCATTATCATTAATTTGTACGATTGACGAACAGTTAAAGATACCAGAAACTTTTTGAATTATTGCAGCAGTTTAGATTACTATCTAAATTATTGATCAAACATTAGTGACAGCTTTTTTTTACCACCACAAAGCTTATAAAGTACAAAAGTTTGCATAGAAATCCAGTGCATCGCACATACAAAGTGGACAATTGCTAAGAACCATTTTTAAGATTTCAAAAAAACTGGACTTAATAGGAATAAAATGGTTCGCAATCAGTTGCGGAGAATCGTGGGACTTAATCGTCGGAACTCATTTTTCACAGTGAAGATTCCATAAAGAGGGCATATAGGGGGTTGACCAGAAAGCAATGAAACCGAAAAGGGATTTTCGCCCACAAAGTTTCACAGTAAGCTGATAATGAGTTCAAAGGTTTGTAAATGATTTTGTTTAATGTCAATAAAATTTAAATGTATATTCGTGAAAATATAAAGGTTTGTTTAAAAATCCCTTATCTTTCTGAATGTTTTTTTGCTTATACCATGTAGAATTTTCAACCAAATTATACGAAATTTACAGAATATTGGTCAATATGTGAAAAAAGCATAATATTAAAATTTGATTAAAATAAGTTGAATATTAGAGGAAATAAGAATATTTTTAGTAAATCATTTTTTTACTGCGCATTTGCGAAACGTAGCGAATTTTTTCTTTCATAACTTCAAAGCCAGATATTTTGGACAGCTTATATAAAAATCCCAGTTCAATACCCTTAATATTAGAAAAATATCGGCATTGCAACGAGATGAATTTCAATACACTCTAAGAGAAGCTAAATGATAAGGGTCCATGCACAAACGAAAATTTATTAAACTTGCATCTTCGAATAGTTATAATCGAAATGCAATTTAAATTATGTATTTAGTTTATTAATATACCTGAGTATTCCGGATATTCAAATTCCATAAAATTCAGTAATTCTGTTCGAAGTAGAAGCAAAAATATTAATAAACATTTGGAACCCCATATATGGAAAATTCCTATGTATGGAACTGTTTTATTCGGAATCATGGATTTCCAATAGAAAAACAGTTTCTGTATATCGAATAAATTGTTATGTATCGACCAGAAATTTCCACTTTAAACATTATAAATACCTATTGCAATTTAAATGCTCCCATTGGTTTCTTTCATCAGATGGAATATAAAGTACAAAAAATCGATTTCACCTATTCTTATCGGAATAGAAATTCTCCGTAGACCGGAATTTGTTTATGAGAAAGCAATAAACACTTGAGAATGAGACATATGTTATTCTTTGTTTCTGTTCTGGCAATCAACTTCCCTACATTGTACGAGAGTTTTGCTCAAGATGCTTTCGGTTTCATATGATGAGTATAGTCCGAAAATATAAAGAGAGTTCAGCTTCAAACAAAAGATAAAAAGCGGGATGAAAAAAAGAACTTAACTCAAAGGTAGAAAATTTCGACAAGTTCACTATCAACAATTTTCATAAATTGCGATTCGATAAATAAAACTTTTTGTAGTGTAGGAGGAGATTTAATTCTTTAATTTAGACAAGATCGATGAAACAGTATTGCAAGAGGTAAAAATGATAGGAGAAAAGGACAGGCCTGCGAATGAGCAGTTCATTTCCAATTTGGTGATTTCCGACTTCTTATTGAGCTCTAGATGATTCGCTGAATTGAGAAAGCGACGAAGAAATCGTAATATGAGGTGAAATAATTCGTCTATCGTTGGTGCAATTTTCTCAATGGCAAAAAAGTTTCTGAAAAAGGAATGAGCCAGATGAAGGATGAGCGAGAAAATGTTTTAAACATTGTTTGAAACTGTTATTTCTTTAAACATTTGCACAGGAAAAATCCGCTGACTTTCAAGGTTTGGAAGAAAAAATTAGGACCGAATCACGATTGTAGTAGGTGTGAAAATAGCAGATAAGGAAAAATTAAAAATCCTTGTAGTAGGAAAAAAATCAGGAAACGAATTGTTTTAATGCCGAAAATTCAGTAGGGGTTACACTTATTGTAATTTTAACAACAAATAATGTTAGAATGGAGAATTTTTTGAAACGTGAGTTAATCATTCCTATTAAAATCCAAAAGCAAACAAAACTGTGTATCTATCTATCTCCGGCTATCTTCTTACGAACCACTGAATCCTGAAACCAGCCGTAAGTAACAAAAGATTCAAAATAATCCAAGGAATAAATTTCGACCTTTTAAATTCCGAAATTTCAATTAGTTAAAAAAAATTAATTAAAACCGTCAAAATGAACGATGCTGCCATCTAGTGGCAACATTAACAACTGAATTTCTTGCATTTTTTGTTTATTAACAACTTTGACTCCGAAGTTCTTGAAGTTTAGGTTTATTTATTTAAAGAAATCTGGCTTCAATTTGTATAAAAGGTTGTTTTCTCCTTTTTTTTCAGCAATCTCCCGTGTTTTGATTTATGAACATAGAAAAAAACATTTTCTGACTTTTTACGTTTTTCATTATTGAATATCGGCGGCATATGACTGCTATATCAGTCATTTGCCGCCCTCTATAAAGCAGAAATCATATGAATCGATTTATTTTAAAAGAAAACTTCTGACATTTTTAAAATTTTACAGGAGGAGAAAAAAATGGGCTGTAAAGAACATCGGAAATGAACCTATGGCCGAAAACCAAAAAAATAGTACAATTTTTAAGTTTTGCAAAAATTCAAATTTAAATTTTGCAGAAGTACCTTTTGAAAATTAAACAACAAAAAAATTTCAGGATTTTAGGGAATAAATTATTATAAAACCAAGATTATCAATGAAACATAACTAAAATTCAAAATTTATTTATTTGTGAGTATATTTAAATTTAAAGCCTAAAAAAATCGAATTTTAAAGTTATTCGTTTAAAGCAAAAAAAATCAAGGAAAAAATAATTAGAAGCTGTAAATATGAAGGAAACTCAAATAAAATTCAAAATTAATTTATTTGAAATTAAACTTAAAAGAACTGAAATAAATTTTTAAGTTATTCGTTTTTTAATAAAATTTAGATTTAAAGAAAAATATTCAGGAAAAATGATAATGAAGCCTGGGATATCAATGAAACTCAAATAAAAGTAAAAGTGTCTTTATTTGCAAATAAATAGAAATTTGGAAATGGTTTTTAAGTAAAATTTATATTTTAAAAAAAATCAGGGAGAAACAAATATGAAACAAGAAATATCAATGAAACTCAAATTGAATTCAAAATTTGTTTATTTGCAAATAAATTTAAATTTGAATAAAACAAAATGTAAAATTTGTTTGTTTTTAAGTAAAATTCATGTTTAAAAATAAAAATTAGTGAAAAAATAGTTATGTAAATTAATTCTCGGTCTTTTGAGTGTCATTTAAAGATCCTCTTTCGCGCAGAAGTCCCCTTCTAACATCATACGGAAGCATTGATGATTTACTATAACTTAAGTGGGAATGGCAGAATTTCGGGTTTTACACCATACAATGCAAGTACATTCATCAAATCGAAAACGTAACAAAAAGTAATTTCATTCGAGTCTGCAGAAGTCCCCTTTTAAAACCTAATGGTTCACACATGCGGTGTTCTTCCATTTCCATTTATTTGATTAGTGGTAGCTGGTATATCTTTTTTCGAGAGCTTATGTGTTTGCATTTATTAATATCAGAAAAAAATATTTTATTTCCTTTTTTGTATTAAGGCGTTTAACTTCGTAAGTTTGCTCGGGAAAGTGAGAGACAATTTTAATTGAAAAAAAAAACAGAGGCGGGCCATATGAAAATATATGGATAACGAGGCCTCACTTGACCTCACTTCTCTCCGCCCGGGAATATTCCATTATTCTAGATAGCCTGTGCAACGTCGGGCCATACAGATAGTAACATTTATTATCGGATGATGAAAACAAAAAAAAAACGTTCTTTTTCTTGGTAATTGCCCTACATATCCCATTTGAGTTGAAAAGAAATTGACTAAATTTACGCTCATTTCTTTCCCACCTAAAAGGACTTCTGGATTATAACCCAAGGACCAAAGGTTGAAAGTTCATTACCGAAAACAAATTGTAAAGTGATAGACCTTTACATGTGAAAATGAAGAGTCTACAGAAAAATCAGTGATTTTTCGATTAACTTATGTGCACATAATCAGAAAACTGAGTTACATCGGCCTTCCGTAGCACCCGGGAAGACACCCCAAATGTACATATGTATCTTCACTGGGAGAAAGAGCTCAACCCCTACCTTTAATGTACTAACGTCAGGGAGCCAGAACCCGCTTACTTTTCCGGCGTCTTCTCATCCACATACTCAAATTGCCCCCTGACGTTATGGGAGATTATAAGAACATAAGCCAAAGAATGAAATCTTATCCAATTCGTTAAAAATGTTTTTGATAAAGCTGGTTTTACAAAAGAATTTTCTGAAGAGAAATGAAGAAAAAACAGGCAATGAAAAGCAAAGAGATACCGAAAATACGAATAAAGCATGAAAACAACAGGACAAAGGAAAGACGATATTGAATTCGAGCAATATTCACGCGAGGACGAAAACTAAATATTTTGTGAATACCGATACGTATTGGACGGCTGTTTTGATCACGATGAACTGAATTTTAATGATGACAACGCATATAAAATAACTGAAAAACTATCTGAAAAAAGTACTAAAATCATTTCAAACTCTCCGATACTGCTTAAGATTTATTCCTAAATTCTTGAAGAAATTTTACTTCTTTGAATAAAACTTAACTTTTTTCTGAAAAGGCTTCGAAAGCCTTACTTCCAAAAAATATTTATATACTGCTTTATCTGAAGATAAATGAAAATTTAAATATGTATAGTGTATACGTGCATAAACATTTCATTTTATTTTTTGAGCAAATCTGCTATTTACATACACATTTGTAGGGGAGACCGGGGCAGGCTTACACACTTATTAAACTTTTATTTTTCTATTTTAAGTCTTTAAACTATTTCTCTCATTTTCATTACCAATTAATTAGTTAGACTTTAAGGCATCTAGTGTATATTTTTAAGTACTTTAAATTATTATATTTTTATAATTATACCATTTTCTTTACAATGATGTCACCTGTGTAAACTTGCCTCATGACCGGGGCAAGTTTACACAATGCCTGGGACACGTTCACACACCACCAAAAATGATTAAATAGAAGGCTCACAGTGATTAAAATACAACAAATTAAATACAAAGAAACCTAGTTTATTTCAAAATGTATATAATAGATTATAAACATTTACGGTGAATTCTAATAGTTTTCAAAATCACTCTCAGAATTTATAAAAACAAAATATTTTGAATTGCCATTGGTAATACAGTCCTCATGAGCCCACCTCTTATACTCGGTGCATTGTACCCACTGTTCGCCAGATCTTGATATTCGCATGGATTTAAACAGTAAATACACAGATTATTTTCATCTTCATGCTATTCATCAGAATCAAAAGTTTTCTTGGTTTTTTGTGTCTTTTTACGCTCAACATTTCCCAAATTTTCTTTCAGAACAAGGTTTCTCTTATTTTAAAATTTTTTATCCACACTGTTTTACTCATTATTATAACGTGTTCTAGTGGACTTAACTGACTGAGACATAGTATGATGGATTGATGCTAATTTCCTCCTTATTGGTTTCTCCTTCTCTATTTGTAAAGTATTTTTACAGATGAATCTGTAAGAATTAATGTTTGGCTTTTTTCCTACCTCTGTTACTTCTTTTCTTTGGCCCTGCTTTTTAAAATGACGTCACATCTGCAGGTGTTGGGAATGACTTTGTACTGCAAGTGCTACTTGTGCCAGTTCGAACAAAAAAATGGCGATGGGGCACGTTTACACACTGTGTAAACCTGCCCCATGTGCTGTGTGTAAACTTGCACCATTGCCATTTTTTGTTACAACTCAGCATATAAGCTTTATTCATAATAAAAATAATCAACTAAGTAGCTTAAAATAACCACAAAAGAACAACCTAAGAGGATAATCCATAATAATTTTTAATATTCTAATGGTACGAGCTCTATTAAAGCCAATAAGTAAGGGTAAAAATTTACTCAACTGGTGAAAAATCAGAAAAAGTTGTCCACTTCACGGTCCACTTTCAAGACCGACTCCAAACTGGCGTGAGTATTAATGGAGACCGTGACACTTCTGCTGAAATGACATGTGGCGCCCCCGACCAATGGTATGTGAAATATAAGCCTTGTGTAAACTTGCCCCGGTCTCCCCTACATTTAAAAAAATATGTTTCATAAATTATTTAATTTTTTAAGACTTCTTGATCTGCAAAAAATTAAGTATGTGAAATTTTTTTAGTTAGATAATGATCGAAAATTTTCAACATTTATTTCTGTATATTTGAATTTTCAGATATGGTAATATATTTACGTTGGAATTTTTTTCCAGGCAAATTCGAATACGATGCATAGAAGTTCGACTTTAACTTTAAAGGCTGACATATAGTAAATAGATGAATTAAAACAGTAGTGCAAAAAGATTTAGGGATTTTTGGTTATTGTTTTAACATTCGTTATTTTTGGCTTCTCCGATTTGCCTCTGTTAATTGTAAACTGAGTTTAAAAATAAAATGCTGTTTAGAATGAGGAATAAACAATAAACAAAGTATGAAGAACAAACAATATACGAAAGCTTCAGCCAAAAAAACTTGTTGAATGATTCCTATTACACGTGTAATTTTGCGAATTAGGTTTAGAAATAAGACGAACCATCCTCCCCTCCTTCCCCCACCGACAAACCACAGTATGTTACATCAAATGACCTTCATTATTTCACCGTCGTGTACCATGAAGCTTATTTTCCAGGTTTTGCTTTCTGGCCAAGCCCTCAGCTCAGATGTCCTTCTTCTGTGTTTCAGCTAATTGTTTTTTTATTTGTAAATTTTATTTGAAACTTAGAGTAAATAAAAATTAACTTTCAGCCTTGATGATAAATTAAAGTAGATGTGCAGATAGCATACGAATTGAAAGATAATAGACAAAATGGGATGTAGATTAAAATTTGGATTTGTAAATGCTATGTTAAACTTTTTTTAGTGTTTCAAAGATTTGGAGGGGTTTTAATTTGAGTGAAAGCAATTTGTGTAATTCTGGTGTAAATTGTGTGCAGAAGTATTTCTCCCACCAGTATGTTTGTAATATTGTTATTTAATACATGTGCTTTCAAGTTTTATTTTTGCAGTAAATTAAGTAACTATGTGAGACAAATTGATTAGTTTACTAGCACTTACTTTAACAAGGAATCTTATGGTGAGATATTAGTTAAATTGAAGACATTGAGAGATGTAGAAACATTTGCGCTGAAAATTGGGTGTTGATATAATATCTTAAAATTTTATGGTAAATTTACATTAGTAACTTCTGGTTATGAACTTCATACAGATAAAATATTCTGTTTTCTATTTTATTTCTTATGTGTTTAATATTGGATGGTGTGAAATTATTCTCTCAATGCATTACATGTATCAAACAATTTCACTAGCTAGGGGACCCCATCTTTAAGTAACCAAATTTATGAATTAAGAGTTTATTGTTCCAACTGCTGTGTATGTGTGTTATATCCAAGTACGTCGCGCAATGTGTACATCTCGCCATGTCAACTGCCACTCACAATTATTTCAACTTATCTTAAATAAACTAATATTTAATTTAGAACTCAGTTTCTGTCATTTATTCATGCTTGTGTTTTCTCTCACATTGTGTCCTTTTAGAGGTTTTTCAGGTCTGGTGCTAAATCTAAATTGTTAGTGTAATGTTTACCTGAGGTTATATGTTAACTTTTCTGAACACAACGCGGTTAGATAATATTTTGTAGTTGATCTCTATTTACGATAATTTGATTAGATTTCAGTTTCAAGATTTCAAGTCAGGAGTCTGATTTAAATGTATTTAGGTTATATACAAGTCAGAGCAAAAAAGGGCAGTTAACAATGCGCAGAAAGGTTATATAGTGGAAGAAGGGGATTTTCCCGAAAGACCCGTGACTCGAAGTGGAAGTGAAAGTTCGCTTATTACGATGAAAGTGGAAGTAATTAAAAATGGGATATCGTTTAAAATAATTACAGCAAGTTAAGAAATTAAAATATTACATATATATATATATCTGATTTTTGAACTTGTAACTATTCTAAGCTTAAGATAAATTAAATTAATTAAAGAATATTTATACGACACATAGCTTTCATAATCACCTCGCGTAATACAGTCCTTTCAACATTCAGAAGATAAGTTCGCAATTTCCTTACCTTTTCCATCACGAAAAAGAAAGTACTGTAATCCTCAAAAATTTATAAACTCGGTTATTTGATAAATGCCAATGTTTTAGGCATCCAGAGATTCGAAAAAGTTTATGTGAAATAATATCTGAGTATCTTTCTTTCAATGTGTATGTGAAACAAACAACTGAAAACTGGGAAGGGCAAGATGGAAAGAAATACCAATAATAATATGCCGCCATGCGATATCCTGTTTCCATCTGACTATCCCGTTTGTCTTTAAATTTGTTTCTAAGCAGTCATTTTGGGAAAGGAGAGTCATTTATTTGTAACTTTCTTAATACTGATAAAAGTAGAGATTTGAAGGAATTATGTTAGTTCTGTTCAAACAGAGATTTGTGTAAATAATGCGCAAGAAAAAAATGCAAAACTTATAAAGACAGCTACCATTTAAAGATCTCGGATTTTTTGATGGAGCGTTCGCGATGTCTTCTGTTCACAGTACTACCAGTACTAATATCCCGTCACTCGGCAATAAGAAAAATACTGTACACATACTTGAACCAAGAGAAGCGAAGTACTGTTTCAAACTGACTTTATCAGTTTTCTCTGAAGTTGTTTTATTCGATCACACCAAACGCGTATTTCGAATTTTTTTTTTTATTATTCCGTTTCTATATTTGGTTAGTCAATGGAGACTTTGGCATAAAAAAAACTTTTTAAATATTTTTGTAACGATGAGACATTTAATTGTAAATTTATTTAATCCTGATAAAGGCAGAGACATGTGTAAATAATTCTCGAAAAGAATGTATAAACATTTAAAAATTACGATAAAGATAAGTTTTTTAAAATTATTATTTACTTTAGTTTTGATATTATAAATAACAAAAATAAAATGAAGTATAGTAGAAAACAAAGCAGAATAATTACTTAGCGGATAGAAATTCCGGGCGCAGAATTAGCACAGCGTAATTAACATCTATGATGTGAACATTAATGGACAATTAGACGCAAAGGTACACTTCTAAGCTCTACCACTTTTTTAAAAAAGAATTTCTTTATAAAAAAAATTTTCTTCATGCATTACGCATACTCTAGATATATGATTAACAATATCTTTGTATAAACAGCGCTCGTTATGAGATAGCTGGTAATTTATAAAGAGAAAAAAAAATTGTAAGTAAGAGGTAAAGACATTAACCTTTGAGGACAACCACAGGTTTAACGCAACGAGTTCCTGATACAGTCTAGTGTTCCTTAAGTCATTAACGACTGCACTACCTTCCGTTTGAAGAAAATTGACAAAAATTGTTTTCTAGACGAATTAGAGTCTAGTTAAGAAAAAAAAAGTAACACGCGAAAAAAATATTTATTATTATAGAAGATACAAAATGTTGCTAAAATGCAACGTCAGGCAAAACCGATTACTTTTTGGATACATGAAAATCTTTGAAACATTTTCTATGTACGGGCACATTACATTTAATACATATATCTGCTGCCATCTGTGAAATCTATTCAAAATTAAAATAAAACATTCCGGAAAAAAGGTTCAAATTAAAAGAAATTATTAAAGAAAAAGTTTCAATGGGAGCCAAAGAGGTTTTTTTTCTAGATTCATGAATGCTTTGCCTAAAGTGATTCAAAAAATTATTTTATAAAGTCACATTATAGTAAAAAAAGAAAAAAAATAAATTCACTAATGTTGCGAAAACACAACGTCAGTCGTTAATGGGTTAAATATCGATAGTTCAATCATAGAATTTATAAGAGAAGAGATATTCCGAAATTTTGGCAATTTGCCAAAAACAATTCTGCGAGATTTTGTAAGGAGGAAGACATTTAAGCTGGTTACACACACAGCGGATTTCTGATCTGTAGAAATATCGCCGTGTGTATAAGCTCTCATTTGGCCACGTGCGCCTCTACTTGGGTGGCGACGGAAAAACTTCCGCAGACGATAGTGGCAGTCCGCGACTGCATATCTACCGCACGCGGTAAATAGTCAGCGCGTTCATTTTTCCGCTCAGTGTGTAAGCTCTAACTCACATCAATGCACTACTGTTGGAACGGCGGCGCGATAAAAATTCGCTGTGTGTGTAACCAGCGTTAGGGAGTCTCGTCAGGTCCTGTTGCACAAAAGAATGCGCAGGGGATTTGATTTCTTTTGATCCTTCAAACCACATGTGGTTCTCACTTTGGTTAACTTGCAACGGAAATTTTTATCGGCGTCTTTGATTTCCAGTTTGCTTCTAGGTCTGAAAAGACAGAATTCATCTTGAATTATGACATATGTTTTTCTTTCCGCTTCCGAAAAGATGAAGAAATGTGTGATCGAATTTTACTCAATTTCAACCTTCGGCTTAATGTATATATAGTTCGTTCTCGTATGAATTAATTTCTTTCCTGCTCGCAATACATTTTATAGAACCACATAAATTCATATTTTCTGAGATATTTTGTATACTCTTCAGTTCATCTATGTTAAGTTTTCAATAACATTATACTCTAATCTTTATTGTAATTTATTATGCTATATTATCATTGTTATGTTCATTAAAAAAACTGTATTACCTTCTCGATGAATTATTTATTATTTAACATGTAACGAAAATCTTTGAAGTTGCGGGGGAAAACATATTTTTACTTTAAGATTAGACTTGATAAAAAATAATAAATTAAACATGTTAAAAAAATACCTTTTAATATACCAAAAATATACTTAACAGGTGTAAAGAATGGATCTTAGATTGCAATTTGGAATCGCTTCTCAGTGTGACATCGAGTATAATGTGTAAGAAGTACAAGATATGATCCCAGCATTTCCAAGATCATGATTATTCTTCCACAGAAAAGGAATGATTGTAATCTACAGCACGACCAACAAAGTTTGAATCTTCTGGTAGATAATTTTTCTTTTAAATATTACAAGGTAGTAATTGTCATATCGTTGAATTTTTTTTGCAATTTTAATTCTCGATAATATTGCAGTAAACAGCATCATCATTTCTGAACTGCAAGAAGACTTGAAAAATAATCCATCAAACAAATGTAAATGTAAATGTCTTCTTCACATTCTGTCACGATGAATTCAAAATCTATTCCTGGTAATTGAGGACTTTTAAATGCAAAATCTGCTTTTGTTTGTTTTGTTATGTTTGTTACGTCCTAACAATATGTTATTACTCACTCTTTGACAAAAAATAAATATTTCCATAGTATCCATTTTTAATCTTGTTGGCTATATTAACCATTTTTATTCTTGTTGGTTATTCTATTAGCCATAAATGCTTACCGTTACGCTATGTATTTCGAAGGAAGCTGTATATAATGATAGATTTTTAAGAGATCTCAAGGTCTTTAGAACGAATGTAAGTTTTGCTTAAAAACATCTTTGTCGATAGAGTTTTTTCTTATTCTAAACGATGCAAGAAACTGAGAAAGCATAGCAATAGTCAAAATATTAAGCCTCAAAATACTGATAAATATACTCTTCTCAGACCTCTCTAGGTCCGTAATAAATTATGTTTCATTGATACACAGTGCCGCAGCTAAAGGTAGGCAGATAGGGCGGCACTCCAAAAGACCCAGCAAAATCAATACATGCAGAAAAACAATTTTATAACTAAGAAGAGTACTGATTAAAATAAATCAGATTTTTCGCTTTTGTGGGTAGATTACCAGGTATGTGAGAGAAAGACTCGTGGCGGACACTCTATTTTGCAACGCAGAGTTCGAGGAGATCTCATCTCGGCAACACATGACGAATTACATTACTAATAAAAAGTTTGTTCCAGGAATTTATTTTTTTCCTAACATTATGTGTCCAAATTATCTTGTGTAGGAAAGGCGACGTATTGCAATTTCGGCCAGAGATTCAAAAGTTGAAGCTGCGGCACTGCTTATACATCTTCAGAGCAAAATGGAAGTCCTTGACAAATGACTTAACTACTTAATTGCAGATTTCAAAAGGAAGACGTGGCAAAAAAGTAGGAAATTTCGTACGCTATCAATAAATTTGATAAATCGTGATTAGGGAATTAAAATCTTTATAAGTGTTGGCAGAGAGGTGAAACGATTTAAATCATTAAAATTAAAGAAGGTTGGAGAAGCAATCGTAAAATTGTTAAAAAACAAAATAGTAGACAAGAACAATAATATGACTGGATATTTTATCTAAAAGTTTGGAATTTCAGAATTCTGGATGGATTGATAAATTGAGAACACAGATAAGAATAGGTAATATCAGGTGAAATTACTTTAAGTCGGGCAAAGATCTTATTGGCAAAATGCGTTTCAGAAAACAATTTCAAATAAATGTGAGCCTGAAAATCAGTTTAACATGGATGAAATTTTTGTTTTTTCAAGTGTCTGCCGGATAAAACTCATATTTTTATAGACTATAAATATTTTAGAGGAGACTATATTAGGGGCCGAATTGCGGTTTTCGTTAGCGCGAACACGACGGGTAAAGAGACATTAAAACTGCTTTTAGCAGGGGAAAAAAGCTTATTGTTTCAAAGGCGTGCATTATGATTTTAACAGAACATCTAGGATGGTTGGAGAAATTATTACGAAGTGGACAAAACTCGGTTTGCTGAGCGGATGACTAGAGAATAAAGGACAGAGGGTTTTTTTCTGTGTGTGGGCTTCACACCCTTGTTCTATTGTACTAAATCTGACTAACATTAAGAATATTTTCTTCCCACCTAAAACTGCTGCTATGTTACAAACCATAAAATTTCATTTTCGAATAAAGTTTCTCTGGCACTAGATTTTTGCATCCGAAAATGACGAGTTTACAAAAAAATGATTAAGTTTAAGCATATAAGATCAAGTTTGTGACAAAGATATCTTAACCAATACGAGAAAAAGCACATTTTCTTAAACTTGCTTTGTAGAAGAAATTTTAAATGCAAAAACAAAAACACAAAATAGAAGATGAAGAGGAAAAAGATGCCGAAAATCCGAAAGAAGCATAAAAACCCCCAGAAGGATATCTTATCCGAAAAGAGAAAAATCATGTTTTCTTAAACTAATTTTGCAGAAGAAATTTTAAATGCAAAAACAAGAAGAAAAAAAGAAGAGGAAGAGTAAAAAGGTGCAAAAAATACAAAAGAATCAAAATACATTAAAACCAAGTGTTTCACGAGAACAAAGAAATGACGATATGGAATTCGAGCAGTATTTTAGCAAGGGCGATAATTTACTTCTGGGTGATTACCCCTCTGATAAGGCTATACTGTAAGACCACTGCTTGGATCAAGATAAAACCAATGTTCATGATGATAACGAAGATGAAATACTTTCCGAAAACAAATTATGGGGACTTTTCAAACTATCCAACACAGCTTAAGATTTACTCATAATGCTCTTGAAAAAAAAATTTACTTCTTTCAATAAAAGTAAACGTAATTTTGAAAAGCTTCGAGAAAAGATTGTGTTCATAAAGGCATTAGGGACTACTTTAATCAAATATAAGTAATAATTAATTTTCACTTCCCATCCAAGCATGCCAAAGGCTATCCAGTCTGATCTTCTTAGGAAAACCCTGCTCCATTATGTGGATAAACGTTTTCATAGCTAGATGCGCTACAATTGTTTTCGAAATTTGCATCGAAAAGGCGATAAAATTTTATCATTTCATGTTCGAAACACATATAACGAAATGTCCTCATATCTTGTAAATACCAGCAACCTCATAAGAAGTACTGTTTATTTATAATAAGAAAAAAATCCATCATTAACGAAGTTGTAAGATGTTTATAACATTAAAATTATTTATACAGAAATATTAATTTTTAAAATACTGGTGCTTTGCATATTTTTATATTTGTGGCTAATTTAGTCCGAAATGTTCGTGAGATGTATATCAAAAGTGCCTCGCTAATTTCATTCTGCGCACTGGAAGTTTATGTTAAATAATCATTTTGAATTAATGACCAAGTGTTAAAGGTAAAAGAAACATTTTGAATCGATGCAACAATTTAGATTACCATTTAAATAAATTTTTAAAAAATTGTTACAGCTCATTTAACATTACAAAGCTGATAAAATAGAAATGCTTCCCATAGTCAAAAAACCAGGAGTGCTTCGCGCTTACTTTAATGTAATTTTGTCATTTATAAATTCAAAAATGTTACTGTGTGTATGGGATAAGCAATTAAAATTACTTTTTTTAAAAAAATATGCATCTGTTAAGAAGTTAGAAACATTTTATCCAATAGGTGGCGCGCACGACTTGTGTGTTGCACCACCGGGAGTCATTATTGCTTCAATTGTCAGTGTAAGTCTTGTGATCGTAATAAAGAGTTGGTTATTGGAAAGAAGAGCGTAATCCTTTTCGAGAGAAGTTAAATCCACAACAGAACCAGCAAATCTTTTCGTGATTCTGTCCAGATGGTCCGTCGAACGTGCAGGTGAGCTCTCTTTCCAATAATTATTCGAACTTAAGATTCGTAAATCAATTTATAATGGAACCTTTAAAAACGAAATTAAATTGCTAAAATCCGCGTTAACAAGGCTCAGAGATAAAGTTGCTTCGGCAATAAAGGATGCAGATTCAATAGCCTTGCGGTTATTTGAATCTAAAACTAGTGATTTATTCAATGACTTTAAGTTACTATTCGATTCAATTTTAGTAATATGCAAACCAGAGGAGTTAGATGATTTCATTAAAGAGAAAGAAACCATAGACGATTCTATAGACGAATTCAGATTAAATGTTAATCGTAAAATGATGAAAGCTGATCTTGAACACTCTATTTCATCTGTGTCAAGCTGCAAAGCAAGTGTTCTATCGGAGGTAAAATTACCGACTCTATCCGTACCAACATTTAATGGTAAAATTGAGAACTAGATCATGTTTAAAGACATGTTCACCGCAAGTGTAATTCAAAATAAATCAAACTCCATGAAATTACAGTATCTTAAAGCCAATTGTAGGGATGGAGCTTTCCGAGTTATACAGTCAATCTCTATTTCTGATGATAATTTTAATATCGCATGGAAGCTTTAAGAAGACAGGTATTCAAATAAACGGGAGCTATTAAATGACATAATAAAAAAAAACGTTTGAGTCAACCTAATATAAGTGAATCATCTAGTGCCGTCTTAAATTTAATCGATATATCGAATGAGTGTATTCGATCTCTAGAGGTTCTAAATTATAAAGTAGAAAATTTGTCAGAAACAAATTGTTTAAAAATCAGAAAATAATTTTTGAAAAGCTAGATAAAGCAACTCGTTATTGGTGGGAAAAAGAACTGAATAATTCCGAAGACTTTGGTGGTTTAAAGCAATTACTTTCGTTTTTGCAAAGCCAAGCGAGAACCCTTCAAAACAGTAAAATAAAAGAATTGAAAAAGAATCACAATTTTCAAAATAAAGTTACGAGTATGGCTTCAACATCTAATACAAAAAGTACAAAATTCAAATATGTAAAATGCCAGAGAGAAGAATTTCACAGACTGCATATATGTCCAGAATTTATAAATCTTTCCGTGAATGATAGATGTGAATTCATAAAAAGAAATAACCTTTGTTTTAATTGTCTGAAATTTCATGCCGTTCGGCATTGTACGCCGACTTTTCGATGTCAAAAATGTTCTAAAAAACATTCAACATTGCTTCATTACGCGAATGAAAAAACAAACAGAATCGAAAGACCGGAAATCGGAGATATTATAAATTCTCAAAGCATCACGGCGTCATCAAGTCTCAATCCAAACGCTGCGAACTTTGAATCATCATATGAGCGTTATATATTTTCCGGTGCAGCGGTTAGTGGAGGCGAGGTGAGGCAGGCAAAAACAGCAATTATCTCAACTGCAAATATTTTTTGTAATAGATTGCTTTGGAAACTTAAAATCAGCGACAGCTTTGCTAGATGTCGGATCCATGTGTTCATTCATAACATCCGAGTTCGCTGATTTATTGCAAATTAAAAAGGAAAAAATACCTATTGCGGTTTCTGGTTTGAATAGTGCTAAAATAAATGTGAATTCAAGAGTATGCACCGTAGTTTCCAATAAAAGTGACTTTGAGATGCAATTGGAATTTTTATGTGTTCCTAAAATCTCAAGTATGATCCCTATTGATTCTTTGCAAATTCCTAAAGAGCATTTTCCCTTGAATATTAAACTCGCGAATCCTTATTTTTATGGACCTGGAAAAATTGATGTGTTATTGGGAGCTGAGGTATTTTACCAACTCTTGAGATTTGGACAAGTTGAAATGTCAAATTCTGAACTAAAATTTCAGAACTCTGTGTTTGGCTTTATAGCCACTGGTAGCACTTCAAATTCACAATCTCAAAATATTCAATATACTCATTGCGGGCTTATTTATGATTGCAGTGATACAGGAAATGACATCAAAAAATTTTGGCAACTTGAATCAATAGGAATTAAAGATGATCCTAGTTACAATGAGGTAAATCAATCTTTAGAGACATTTGAAAAAACTGTTCTACAAGAATAACAGTTACGAGGTTGAATGAAAGAGAATTGAATGAAAAGCGATTGGCGTGAGCTTAATGATAATTATAGTGTTGCGAAAAAGAGACTACATTCACTTGTTGTCTGATATTTAAGAAAAGTAAACTGATCTAAACTTGCAATATCGTGAAACCTTGCATGACTAAGAGAAGAATGGCATAATAGAAAAAAGTGCCTAATCCTGGGAAAAAAAACCCTATAAACAAACCGGTTTACAGTCTCATCAACGTATTTAGGGATGAGAGTTTGACTACAAAAAAAAATGCGGTTGTTTTCAGATGCGAGTTCAAGTCGTACTTTCAGCACTTGAGTTTGAATGATTGTCTTTGGCCTGGCCTTAAACTTCTTTACCAGAATATATTTGATATTCTAATAAATTTTAAATTGAACAAATTCTTAATTATATCTGATATTGAGAAAGCGTTTTGACAATTAACACTAGCTGAAAAAAGACAGAGATGCAGTGCGTTTCTGCGGACAGAAAATGATACCTCAAGCTATAGATTCAATCGTGTATCAGCAAGATCCGGCCCATTTCTCCTTTTATGCCAGCATTAAAACGCACCTGGAAAAATCTATGATGAGTTCACGACCATGACAGAATGGCTGGATCGATGTTTATGTGATGCCATTTCTGGAGCTGATAGTTTGCAAGATGCATTGGAAATTTCTACAAATCTGTATCCATAATGGACGACGCTAGCATGGTTTGGAGGAAGTGGACAACAAATAGCGACGAATTGAGGCAGCGTGGAAACGTGAAGGTTTAGAAAATCAACTGCAGGATAACCCTATTAACTGAGAGAGTCAATTCAACCAAAGTTTTATTGATGCCTAGATTACTGCTGAAGATCATTTGATCGTACGTCATACCAAACAATGAGAATATCACGAAACGTCACCTGCGTACAGGAAAGATTTTTGATCCACTCCAGCAATAATAATACGTAACTGAACGAAGTTC